>CM077154.1:17748699-17938699 GCA_039583875.1 Platanthera guangdongensis
GTTTACGCAATCATTCCAGGATTGAATAATATCAACAAAGTGAATGATGGCCTTGATGTGATTTCCACTTGAAATCTTAGGGCACTCTGACGAGAATTTGATGAACTCGACTGGTGTACGAGGTAATGAGCAGGTAGAAAGAATATTCAAATGGTTGTTCATCAAATATAACATGTTTTTGAAGCCTTCCACATATCTCAAAGGTCCCCTTGAGAGTGGCTCCTCCCACATGCCTTGGCCGTGTCATGGTACATGACCATCCTATCCTGTAGGGCTCAATGTCCATAGAGTTTAGGAGCCAGGACTGGACCCGACCATCATCGCGAAGCCAGTCATCGGAAGGGGCAGCAAAAGTAGCTCGGGTCAAGTGGTGAAGAAGACTCTTGGTCTGCAAACCCGACGAACAGAGTGAACCCATTTAACGAAGTTCCGTTTGCCGGGAAGAGAGATGGTAGTAATCCAGAGCTCATCACGGAGTTCCGGAGCTGCAGAAGGCGCACGAGCTGGAGGAGCAGATGTAGCAGCGGAAGTGTCGGAAGCCATGCGACTAGCAAAAGAGACCGGGCGGCTAGCAAGGAGAAGACCGAACGGCTAGCAAAAAAAGCCAGACGGCTAGCAAGGAGAAGACCGGGCGGCTATCAAGAAAAGCCGGGCGGCTAGCAAGGAGAAGACCGAGAAGAGAGAGAGAGTGGTCGGCAGAGGAAGTAGTCACACGGTCTCGGCAGACACACCAGCGACAAGGAAAGTCACGACCAGGATGCGGCTAAGGGAAGAGGAGAGACCGCTTGCGACAAGATAGGTCGCGGCGACTAGTCGGAGAAGAGGTTAGAGAGGAAGCCCGCACGGTCAAGGTGAGTCCACCAACGGCAAGGAGAAATGCCACGGCCTAGATGCGGACTTGTTGAGAAAGAAGAAAAACCGCAGCGGGCAAGAGACGCAACCCACGGCTAGAAAGGAAACCGCGAGAAGCGGGAAGAAAGAAATGCGGGAGAAAGTCCGCGCGGATAGCAAGCGAGGCCGCGCAGATAGAGAAAGAAACAAAAGAGGGCTGATAAGCGGGAAGAAAGAAAAGCGGGAGAAAGGACGCGCAGATAGCAAGGGAGACCGTGCGGATAGGGAAAGAAACAAGAGAGGGTGGACCCCACGTGCGAGAGATTATAAAAGAGAGGCAGGAGGGGGGAAGAGACGTGGGAGCCACAAGAGATTTAGAGTAAGAGAAGCAGTTAGAAGAAGACAGACCGCACGAAACTGCGGCTAAGCTGGAGAAGGCGAAGCCGCACGGGCAGCGGGGATGAGCAGGCGGTTAGGAAGAGGGAGACCGCGAGAAGCCGCAAACAGAAGGCCGTAAATCCAAGGAGGAGACCGCTGACTCTGATACCATGTAAAGAGAGGTCTCAAACCTTGTATATACTTCTTGAATGAATAGTTACAAGTATGAATACATTTATATAGGAAAAGAGAAAGGAGAGAAATCCCAATCCAAGATGTGGGACTAATACAAAGAGAGAGAAAAAAGAGAAAATGAGCCCCTAGATGAGCCCTTACTATGACTTTTCTTACAATACTATCCCAAAATTAAAGATAATGATGAAAATTCATGAAATCCAAAAATATTTAGTAGAGCTCCTGCACCTACTATGTTAGATTGTCGTTAGACATGTCAACGATTTATTCAAGAAATGTATCATTAAGCATGTCAACAGTATTTTCAAAGAGCTACCATTAATCAATCAACTTTATTCAAGTTGATTTGACATGCATGATATATGCATTAGGTTGAGGATTTTTTTTAACAAAAATCAAAAAGTGTTGTATAACTACTTTTTGCATTAATTAGTTAATATTGTGTTTTTTTAAGTTATGTTAAATAATTGATAGGGGCGAGCCCCGAGCCTATCACAGTTGTGGTACTGTTGCGATTACCCGTAGGGGCGGAGCCCCATGCATGTCACTCGTGCACGGGGGGGGGGGGGGGGGGGGGGGGGGGGGGGGGGGCGTTCTCCGCACGACAGTACCCGGCCCGCGGTGGCGGGCTTTGCCCGCCGGTCGTGGGCGGCGGCATTGGTCGTGGGTGGTCGTGTGATGCGAACCGAGCTTCTCAAACTTTAAATTTAAGCGGAAAAACTTGCTTGGCACAATTTTAAATTTTAGATTACGAAGCAACACCACATGTCGGAGTGGATAACTTCCGACTTCCAAAGTTCGGCCTAAGTGAAATGCGGCAAGTGAGCAAACATGCAGGAATCAGACACTAAAACAAAACAACGGTTAGGAAAGCGGGGGGCTAGCGTGCGCTACACTTGGATGTGACAATACTTGCTGAAATTTCATAACAAACTATAAGTAAAGAGATTGAGAGGAGGAGGAAAGAAATCTCACCGGGAGGTCTCCGACATTCGCATTCCGAGCTCTTCACGGGCATTCACGACCGTCGAGGGCGTGGTCAGACAAAGTGGAGGCTGTTAGGACTGTTTTGGTGGAGGGAAAGGTGGAATGGCAGCGGGTGTGGGTTTTTGTGGAGAAGACGGGCGGCTGGAGGTGAGCAGTGGAAGGTAGGATGTAGGGTTGGAGTGGAGAGGAGAGGATGGAAGGCTTTGGGTGGCTTGAAGTAGACTCACGGGAGGATTCCGACGGTGGACAGTGGAGAGATGGAGGCCGGGAGAACTGGAGTTGCGGGAGGCTCAACAACGAGCGGTAATAGAGGAGCACGGTGCCGACTGGAGGCGGGGAATGCCGGAGACCAGGGTGAGTGGAGGGCTTGCAGGCGGGGCGATATCGGCCGACGGTGGAGCTGGACGGATCGACCGGTGCGGGCTTCTTGACGGCGGAAGAGATGACTCGCTAGAAAAGCAGCGGCTTTTAGCAAGTTCTCTAATCCCGTCTAGGGCAAATAAGGGGAAAGCTCCTATTTATATATGCCTCCTCCCTCTCTCAATCTCAATTTTTATATGTAATTTTTTTTTTAAAATTGAAGCAACTAATTTCAGCACTTGTCCCCCAAAACTAGCGCTTCGAGCCATCCCACACAATCCGAACCGAACCAATCCATTTAGGGTCACACGAGGCGGTCGATCTCACGCGCCAGGACAAAATAACACAGTTCCATTTAGGGTCACACGAGGCTGTCCATCAGAGGTGCATGTCACCATGGACTGTCGAAGTAGGTGATGTGCGTGAAATGCTGCAGGAGGTCGGCGATGTGGGCAAAAGTTCTTGAAATGGTCGCAAAGCAGAGGCGACACCGAGGAAGATGAATGAAGATGAACATTGGAGGAAGAAGAGGTAGTGGAGAAATCCTTTCAGAATGTAGGAATACCTAGATGGTGTTGTATAGTAGATCGCGGCTGGGTTGATGATGCCCGGTCTCCAGCGTAAGGTCGAAGAACTCTAGGGCATCATAGAGACGGTAATGCGAAGCCACCATCGTTGCCGTCAGGGTTGGCTTTAGCCTTCGCCTTCGAGCGACGTCGGGATCATGGAAGAGGGTTGAGGCACCGACAGATCTGGAATGAAACTGTTCGAAGGCGCTGTGCGCCTGCTTTTTGATGAACGACGGATGTTAACCCCATGATTTTGATCGTGCGGCTCGGGGCTTTTCCCGTGCTTTCCATAGCCGACAAAATCGCAGAAGTCGCCGCTGGTTGGGTGAAATGGAAGGTCGTGAAGGAATGAGAAAGGAAGAGCGATGCCCTACGCTTGCAGAAGAATCAAGCGAGCTCCTGTTCTGGCGGGTGAGAAGAGGATCGCGATTGAGGATAGTGATTTTAGGGCTTCGTTGTTTTGAAGGGGCAGAGTTTTGATCAGACGGACCGCTTTCATCCCATGTAGTTGATCATGCGGCTAATATGTGAGGGGTGGTTGAATCCTTGTGACAATGTGGAAGTAAGTATTTTTTATAGAATATATATATATATATATATATATATATATATATGATCTACGAAGAAACCAGGCGTGCAAATGTGCGAAGAAGCTTCCTGCGCTGTTGGATTGGGTATCACGATTTGCTACAGAGCTTTCTCCTGCATCCTTGCACTTGACAGCGGGGCGGCCGGTGGCTGCGGGCTCACCGACCACCGACCGCCCTAGGTTCGCCGGCCGCCGCGGCCTCCATCGCCTGTTAACCTTCTCTGGTCTTTGTGCTCGCCGACAGCCGACGACGCATGGAAGTGCTGCCGGCGACCACAAGTGTGGTCGCCGACGAGAGGGCAACCTCTGACGGTCGTCAGTTGCAGGCGAGGATACCACCAGGCGGCGTCGAAAATCAAAATTAGCTGTCATTTGTACCTGTTCGCACCATCGCACAGGGGCTTATTCACACATGAATACACCCCCATATATATATCTACACTATTATTAAAAGAAATATGTTGGCCTGCCAATAACATGACCACTAAAATCCAACAAAAAAACCATGACCTTCGAATATGGCTCCGTATTTGCACAACTGTAGATTATAACGTTATAAGCCGATATCTCTCTACCCTAAACCCCCAAACAGTAACAAAATCCCCCCGCCGCATTCCTCCCTCGAGCATCCGTCCTCCTCCCCCCTCTCCCTTTTTCTCCTCATTTTTGATCTCATTTCCGGTTCCCTTCCCAAATCTGATTTCCGAAGGTAATCCATGCCACACTTTCTCATTCCCTCAGCATCCCCGAGCACTAGGTTTCATCGCCTGGGACATTCGTTTCATCTTCCCAATCGACGAACTTGAGCGATTGCTAGGGCATTTTGACACTTCTGCTACTAGCGTGGCCTCTTCGGCCTGCCTTTGGAATCTCCATGTCGCAAAAGAGGAACTCCAGCTCGCAAGAGAGGATCTTCAAATGGTAATATCCTTTGTTTCATGTAGTCTCTCTCTCTTCAAAATAGGATTTTCGACTCTTACCCCTAAGTTTAGAGTTTCCCTCTTCTTATTCCTTCTTTTCGTTTCTTCGACTGCACGTGATCCCCCTTTAATCTTCGCTTTGTCTATTCACTGCTTTGGATTTCATCGACAATATTATGCTCTCCCTCGGACTCAAGCAAGAGAGATAGTTCTTCCTCAAAAAAGTGAGATCTACTTTTCCTCGAACTCCTGTGAGATAGATCCGCTCTTCCTCGATCTGCATCTTCGTTTGTTATGTTTTCAGTTGATTCCAAATCTTTTTGATGCTGCCTGCTAACTTGCAAAATTTCTACAATTTTCTCCTTTACTCATTCCACACCATAATATTATCGTAATCTTATATAATGCACAGTTCTTTATAATTCTTTTATTAACCAAAACTTATGTACGTGCGAGTAGCTGAGCAAAAGTTGTCACACTTTGAGGTTTTTCAAAGCTGTAGAAAGGAATGGGCAAATCTTGCATATATTTCTTCATACGTAAAATACAAGAGAGAATACAAATATATAGGAGAAGAAAAGGAGAACAATCCTATACAAGAGATGTGAGACTAAAGTAGAAGAAGGAAATGTGCCTATAATGGGCCTTACAACAATCTTTTCTAAGTCATCTAACACTCCCCCGCAAGCTGGAGCGTACAAATCGTAGGCACCAAGCTTGGACAAGAAGTGGTAATACAACTTGCGAGGTAAAGCCTTGGTGAGGACGTCAGCAACTTGCCCAGATGCAGGAACATGTTCAAGCTTCAGCTCCTTTGATTCGACCAAACGTGACAATCGACCTCAATATGTTTAGTCCGCTTATGGAACACCAGATTCTTTGCAATGTGTATTGCAGCTTGACTGCCACAAAATAGAGTTGGAGGTGAGGACAATTTAACTCTCAAATCTCCTAGGAGACTTCCAAGCCAAGTTAGTTCATAAGTAACAGCCGCCATTGCACGGTACTCAGCCTCAGCAGACGAGCGAGCAACAACTGTCTGCTTCTTACTCCGCCATGTGATAAGATTTCCTCCAAAGTAAGTACAAAACCCAGTTGTAGACCGCCGATCATCCAACAAGCCCGCATAATCCGCATCTGAGTATGTAATAAGAGAAAGAGAAGAGGATGACTTGTACACAAGTCCTTGCTCAGGAGAAGTCTTCAGGTACCTGAGAATGCGCTCCACATCCTGGAGGTGAGAGACCCGCGGGGTATACATAAACCGACTTACCACACCAACCACAAATGATATATCTGGTCTTGTGACGGTTAGGTAGATCAATTTACCCACAAGACAATGATAGTATTCTGGATTTGGAAGAAGAGAGTCCTCCTCAGTTCCCTGAGCACACAACATGTGGTTGACTTACATCGGGGTATTCGCAGGTTTACACCCCGAGAGGCCGACATCTTGCAGAAGGTCAACGCAATACTTTCGCTGAGATAAGACTAGACCATCAGGTCGTCGAGCTACCTCCAGGCCAAGAAAGTATCGAAGATTTCTCAGGTCTTTGATTTGGAAGATAAAGTTTAGATGTTGCTTAACATGTTGTATCCCGGTTGAGTCATCACCAGTGATCAGAATATCGTCTACATAAACCAGAAGTATTATGGTCCCGGTTGACTGGTGACGAGTGAAGAGAGAGGAATCTGCAGAGCTCTATTTGAAGCCCACCTCACGAACGGCCTTGCTGAATTTCTCAAACCATGCTAGGGGAGACTGTTTGAGACCATAGATAGATTTGCGAAGTAAGCAAACACGAGACTCCTCCGTGGTCTCAAACCCGTGCGGTTGATGCATATATACGGGTTCAAGAAGATCGTCATTCAAGAAAGCATTCTCGACATCAAGCTGATGAAGAGTCTATCGGCGGTGAACAACTAAGGAGAGCAGAACCCGAACAGAATTCAATTTTACAACTGGAGAAAAGATTTTCTCATAATCATGGCCATACTGTTGGGTAAAGCCCCGAGGCACCAATCGAGCCTTTAAGTGATCAACCGTCCCATCCGCAACATGTTTGATAGTAAAAATCCACTTGCAGCTAACACAACTGTGACCAGAAGGAAGAGATACAAGATCCCAGGTGTGATTACCCCATAAAACATTCATTTCTTCGTCTATGGCGGCACGCCACCGTGGATGCTGGAGGGCTTCCTGCACAGAGTTAGGTATAGAGATAGAGGAGAGAGAGAGAGAGCAAATCTAAGAAGAGGCGGAGAGAGCCGATGTAGAGAGACATAATTGGCCATTGGATGTGTTGTTGAGGAGATTGCCGGATTAACAAGCCGCGAGAGCACACCGGTAGGGGGAAGCTGCTGTAGGCCATCTCGACGTGGAGGACGACGAGCGTAAACCTGTATGATAAGAGGTTTGGAAGGAATTGGTAGTGGTGTGGGAATCCGAAGCAGAGTAGGGAGAAGTGGTGGAAGTGGAGACGTCACGAGTATGATGGGCTGAGGTAGCGTAGGAGGAAGAAGGAGATCGGAAGTATTGACGTGATATGGTTGGTATTCATGAAAGGAGACATCAGCAGACACAACCACCTTACCAGTGGTAGGAGAAAAACAGACATACCCCTTCTTAGTGCGGGAGTACCCAACAAACATAGCTTTGGTAACACGATGGGCTAGATTGTCATTGAAAGGACCAAGGTGGTGGACATAACAGGTACACCCAAACACACGAGATGTGAGAGAGAATAGAGGTGTGGATGGGTAAAGGAGAGTAATGAGTGTCACAAAGTTGAGGACAGACGAAGACATACGATTGATGAGATGACAAGCAATAAAGACAACAAAGTTCTAGTAGAGGGGAGGAACCTGCATTTGGATCATGAGAGATCGAGCCACATCAAGAAGGTGATGATTTTTCCGTTCTGCTATGTCATTCTGTTGAGGCGTATAAGCACACGAAGTCTGATGTATAATACGAACTCAGCGCACAGGTTGGAGAAAGTGCGACCAGTATATTCTCGAGCAATGTCTGCACGAAGAGTTTTGACCCAGGTAGAAAACTGAGTGCGCGTTCCGTAAGAAACGCACGGAACGTGTTCGTGAGTTCGGTACGATCACGAAGTAAATACAACCAGGTAACCCGTGAGTAATCATCTATAAAGGTAACAAAATACCGATACCCCAAGACACTAGGGACCTTATAGGGCCCAAATATCAGAATGTACTAGGGATAAAGGAGAATCACTACGAGTACATGAAGGAGAAAAGGAGACACAATGTTGTTTACCAAAATACAGGATTCACAAACGAACTCTTGGAGAGAGACAGTAGGAAGAGCTTTCTTGAGAATTGGGAGAGGGGCATGCCCAAGACGACGATGTCAATCAGTGGTGGAGGCAGAGGTGAGAGCAGTTGGAGGAACGTCGAGAAGATATATCCCATTAGACAGTCGCCCTCTACCAAGTATAGTCTGCGTTAGTCGATCCTGCACCACAAAAGAAGAGCGTGAGAAAGTAACACAGCAATCAAGATCTTGCGTAAGACGGCTAACAGAAAGAAGGTTAAAAGGAGAGTCCGGAACATGAAGAACCGAGGTTAAGGAAAGAGGAGTAAGAGATAGATTAGCAGTGCCAGAAACCGGGAGCGTGTCACCATTGGCCACAGTGATGTGCTTGGGGTAAGCAGTAACTAATTATTTGGGCTGCTGCTGCGGAGAGAGATGGAGTGTAGCACCTGAGTTCACAATTCAGTGAGAGCTGTGTGAGAGTCACGATATACCTTCCTTGAATATCGAGGCTACGAAGCCAGAGGAGCGACTAGCCACCACTTGAAGCTGTAGTTGAGTACGCAACGCAGCAACCCCATCAGCAGTGATCGAGTCAGATGCCATAAACCTGATCGGCAGCGAGGCACGGAAACCGGGCGATAAGAAGGCAGCGGTTAGTAAGACAGATCCAGCGACTAGAATGGAGGAAGCACTGAGAACAGCGAGAACAGGCCGTAGTGGCGAGAACAAGCCGTGCGAGAAGAGGCAGCCACGTGAAAAGAGAGCGGCGAGAACAGGCCGCAGCGGCGAGAACAGGCCGCAGCGGCGAGAACAGGCCGCAGCGGCGAGAACAATCCGCTTGAGAAGAGAACAAACTAGAACCTGAAGAAGTCAGAGCGGAGAGGAGGAGAAGCCGCATGCGATGAGACAAGTCGCAGTGACTAGCCAGAGAAGAAGCCACGAGAGAAGTCCGTACGGTCACGGTGATCACACCAACGACAAGGAAGATGCCGAGACCTAGATGCGGAGATCGCAGCGGTTAAAGAACAATTCGCGGTGAGAAGAGAAGAGAAGCGAAGAGAAGCCGCGACGACGAAGAGAAGTCGCGGCGACTAGGTGAAAACGTGGCAAGCAAGGAGTAAAGTAGCGAGAGGGCAGAGAAGAAGGACGCAGCGGAGAGAAGAAGTCGGCAACCCGGTAAGAACAGACCGCAGAGAGCAGCAAAGCAAGCCACGAGAAGGCGCACAATACGAGCGCAGCGGTTAGAACAGAAGATGCTGCGACCATATAGGCCGAGCGGGAAGGATAGAGAAGATGAATTGGCACGCGAACTAGGGGGGCCGCACGGTCTCTGCGATAAGATACCGCGACAAGGAGCCACAACCAAAAATGCGAAGTTCGCAGCGGAAAGAGAAGAGCGGGTTGAGAGGAAACAATGCGGTTAGGGAAGAACCGCACGGGAGAAGAAAAAGGGAGAAGAAAACGAGCTTAAGAGGGGAACTCACAACGAGAAGAGACTAAATCGCGTGGGTATAGATGAGACCACGCAGATGGGGAGGAAGAGGGAGTGGTCTCCACGTGCCAGAGAGAATCCTATAAAAAGGAGAGAGAGGAGAGGTGGAGGTCACGGGAATGAAGGGGAAGAGAAGCGGGTAGGGAAGTCCTAGCACCAAGGCCGCACCCTGAGCGAGAAGAGGAGGCCGACCGATTAGAAAACACAGACCGCGCCTAGCGCTAGAAGAGGAAGATCGGGCGGTTAACAAAATGCTATCCGCAAGAGAGACCGATTCGCTCTGATACCATGTAGAAAGGAATGGACAAATCTTGCATATATTTCTTCATATGTAAAATACAAGAGAGAATACAAATATATAGGAGAAGAGAAGAAGAACAATCCTATACAAGAGATGTGAGACTAAAGAAGAAGAAGAAAATGAGCCTATAATTGGGCCTTTACAACAATCTTTCCTAAGTCATCTAACAAATGCAAACAATACTCACAAGTCATATTCGACAAAATCTGGACTGCACTCGTCAGAAACTGAAATCATGTTAAGTGAATTCATATTTCTCTTCTTGTTCTCAAAGAGACGAACTATTGAAGATCTTCCCGCGAGCACTCTCCTTGCACTCGCATACTCCTTGGTGATAAGTTTTGGGGGAGATTCCTTGATGACACGGAATATAATGACCACGGGATCAATCCGCAAAGATTCCTTCCTCAGTACGGGTGAACACCCCGAGCGAGACAATGCGTACTTCGATCTCCAGCTTCAACACACGCGAATACGCCTTGGATATCTGCCTGACCTCTCTTGCTCTCATTAAAATAGTTTTTTAATCATTTGTATCTTCCCTACCCCAGCCGGCTTCTCCTGTACTTGGGTAGTTTTTTCTTTTGAGCCTGTCCACTTGGGCAGCTCCCTACCAGTATAAATAGGTGTGAATACTATCATGAAAGGCATCTGAAAGATTCACCAATCTATCAGCAAGTTCTAGCAAGCTCGATACTCTGATCCTCATAGTACCCACGAATTCCCTATATACAATAACATTTCCACATACAATCCTTGTAACCATTAATTCATTTAATAAAATCACAAATAACTAAAGATTCGCATTGTGCGACACCTGATTTTGCCGTCCATGACATCTCTTCTCGCACCTATATATTCTAAATTCTAAATTCAAAGTGATCTTCCACCATCAGTATCTAATTCACCCCATTTCTTCTTGGGCATGGAGTTGAGGCAATCTCTGCCCCAACAACTATAATAGATCTTCTAAGCTTAGAAGCCACATTAGTTCTTCAATTCCGGTGCATTTTTTTTTTAAGTTTCTGTTCTATCCCTACTTTATTTTATCATTCAAAAATTTGTTTCTCTTATAGCTCTCATAATCCTAAACATTTTGTCTGTTCTTAAATATTGTTATCATAAAACTGTTCCTCAAATTATTTTGCATCCTGAACACTTTTAGTTCAAAATTTGGAAAGATCTGATAACCAAGTCATTGCATGGCTTATTAGGTTAAATTCTCCTACCACATCTGCAGTGCTAATTGATGTTCTAGGGCATCATCTACATTTGTCTCAGGTAAATTTATTTTAACAATCGTGAAACTTGTTTCTTTCTACATTACTGTTCTATGTAATTGACTTCAAACTTAGATTTTGTGGGGAAATACTTAGCAAGGTTATAAAACTACAAAATTAGATTAGGTGTGAATATCTTAATTTTTTTCTCTATCATGAACCATGTTGATTGCACCATTATAGGTTTGAAATTTTTCATTTTAGTTCACTCTCTTTATTGCTGGGAAAATAAGATTATATCTTAGGCAAAATTGTTGGTTTTCTTTTCATTTATCCATTATATTGACTTCTTTTTGGAGATTTGAGCAGATTGATTTTACATTCCAAGGTTGTTTGATTCATTTTCATCCTGATACCAGGTTGTATTATTTAGATATAAATAATTTTTTGGCTTTTTTGCAAAGTGCACCCTCGAAATATAGCTTTTGGCAAAATGCACCCCGAAAGTTTAAAATTGGCAAAATGCACCCCCCAAAATGGTTTTTTTGGCAAAGTGCACCCTCAATAGGCAAAAAATAAAATGGCCAAAATGTACACTCTAGGGTGCACATTGCCAAAAACCATTATGGGGGGTGCATTTTGCCAATTTTAAACTTTCGGGGTGCATTTTGCCAAAAATCTATATTTCGAGGGTGCACTTTGCCAAAAAACCTAATTTTTTTGCTATGCCAACTTCTCAAAATCAAAATTGCAACAATTGGTTTGTCCATTTTAACTCAAGACGGTTAAAAAATAGAGACAAAATGGAAGGTCATTAGCATGGTATCTTAACATTCAGAAGGCAGATTACTCTGACACATGAATACAATCTTAACTGTACAACCTCATATCCGGCGAGCGGGATCGACAGGAGCCGGCCCCGCCATTTGGCGCAGTTCAAATCTCAGGCAAGTCAGTCCGGGGGGTGGCGAGTGCATTGGGGTTGCTCGGCTCGCCTAGTTTGGGGTAAAGCAGGTGATGACGAATGGAGTAAGCGGGCTCGCACTCACCCTGGCTCCCCGTAAGTAATAGGCGAGTGGGGCAGGCCAAGCCCACACTCGCCCCAGGCCATGTGGAGGCGGCGAGTGCTAGCCCCATCGAGCACTCGCCGCCCCAAGCGAGTGGAAGCTGAAGGCCACTCGCAGATAATATGTTTTACCATCCCACCCCTGCTGGTCTGCCAGTATCCCCCCCCAAACAACGAAGTTACGCTGTTGGCAGACCTGTTTGTGCTGATTTATCCGTTTAGAATAGCGGAGTTGCGCTGTTGGCAGATCATTTTCAGAAAACTATAAATAGACCCAAGGGGTACCTCAGAAGAGGAGCCCTCCAGTTTTCTTATTCTCTTGTCTTACAGCGCTTTCTGAGGTGCTCTTAGCTCAGCACTGACTAAGGAGGGGAAACACTCTAAGATCTTCCGGGTGTGTGGTGAGACCTCCGTGCTGCAGCATTGGGTCAGTTTTGAGTTCTAAGTTTTCAGTCAGTCAAGCTTGTTAGGAGAAGTGTGCGGTCACCCCTTCACCATTGACCTGAACTCCACAGAAGTCTGTTCTCGGTTTCAACATTAACCTTGATTACATTGTTTCAAAGCACAAAAATCAATCTTTACTTATTGATCAACATTTACATATGATTTATGATTCTTAAGGTTAATAGAGCAGTGAATCTTGTATTGTTCAAATTTAAGAGAGTGAATATATTAATTTATGTCGGCCATGAATGGTTTCAATGCTCACATAAAGCATTTACGACTGGATTATTTTTACTTGGCCTTTGCATGTCGATCAATTATGGGCTGTTTGATATGTGGTTTGAGTTAGATTAAGGCTCTGTTTGGCGCAGCTGCAGTGACTGGAGAAGCAGTGGTGAAATAATCAACTGTTTTGTAGAGTGATGTCAGAATCTTTGAATCTGTTTGGAATAACAGTTGTTGCAGTGCTGTTTCAACCTGTGAGGCACAATCACATGAACAAAAAATTTCGAAAACTCAATCAAAAATTTTGTTTTGAAATATATTATATGTAACTTATATTAATATAATTTTTTAAATATTATATTATATGTTGTAAATAATATAACGTAATATAATAATATATATTATATCATAATATAATATATATACTATATCATAATATTAATATTAATATATATTTATATATATTATAACATAATAATCTATAAAATATAACGTAATATAATATAATAATATAATATATTATACGATTTTAAATTTTTGATAATATATATGTTGCAGTATGGAGGCCGGACGGTCTGTTGCTGTTCAGAGACCGAACGGTCAGGCGGTTTATCCTTGCCGGTCTGTCTGTCGGGCTATTGCTATTTGGTATCCCAGCGGTCTGGTGGTTTGTCTCCGACGACTTGGAGACCGGGCGGTCTAGCGGTCTCCTGCGGCGGTTTGCTCTCTGTGGAGCTTGTTCTCTCCTCCTGTTGGTTGTCGGGCGGTTAGCCGGCTTGTCTAACCGCACCACCAGTCCGGTTTGTCTATTTGTAAAGCCGCATATACTTTTAAATTTTTAGTCCCACATTGTTTAATTGTAATCTCTCTCATCTCCTCCATTCTATAAAAAGGATGCTATACCATTGTAATTGATACCTTTTTTGGATAATAAAGTTTGCATTACTCCAAATTTTCGGTCTGCTTTTTCCTGTTCGCACATGGTATCAGAGCACTCGGTCCTTTCCTCCTGATTGTGTGAGCGCTCTCTGTCCGTGCGGCTTGTTTCTTCCCGCAACCTGTCTTCGCGACTTGTTTCTTCTTTCCGCGACCTGTTTTAGCGGCTTGATTCCTTTTCTCCCGTTGCCCTGTTCGCGCGGCTTGATTCTCCCTGTTACTTCTTTTGTTTTTGCGGTCTCTTGCTTCCTCTTTCTTGCCGCACACTTTGCTTAGTCGCCGGCTCCCCTTTTCTAGCCGCTCCTCTTCTTTGTCGCCGCGACCTGTCCTTAAGTCGCAACGCCCTGTTCTAGCCGCTCTCCTCTGCTTTGTCGCCGCGACCTGTCCTTAAGTCGCCGCGACCTGTTCTAGCCGCTCTCCTCTTCTTTGTCGCCCTGACCTGCCCTTAAGTCGTCGCGACCTTGTTAACCGCTTTCCTTCTTGCGCCTTCTCCTTCTAGCCGCGGCTTGTTTCTCTCGCTGCCTTCTTCTATGGCCAACTCCGATATCTCCACCGCCACTACTCTCATTGTCGCTCATCCTCCTACACCTCCCACTCCTTCTGGTAATCTTGGCACCGCTTCCAAGCTTATTGGTCCCGACTATCCAGATTGGAGTGTCTCCTTCACCTTCCTCCTCCGCTCTCAACACAAACGTCATCATCTCGCCGATAACCCTCCTCCGCATGATTCCCTTCTCTTTGACGACTGGGATGCCAGCGATGCTCTTGTCCGCACATGGCTGGCTAAGAGTCTATCTGATGAATGCCTCCCTGTCATCCGTCATGATGAAACCGTTAAGCTCGCTTGTCTACATCTTGCCGCTCTCTACTCAAAGGGGGCTCAGACGTCTCGCATCTATACTCTATATGCGAACCTCTTTGCCCGTCCCTCCATGTCTCCAGCGGCTGCTTACCAGCAAGTTCAGGCTCTCGGAGCCGAAATTCTACAAAATCGCTCCTTCTCTGTCGATCTCGCTGAGCAACACAAACACTTTCAGGAGCTTCTGGTTGTGTGTTATCTTCTACGCCTTGCAAAGTCATATGACATGATCCATCAACAGATCCTTGGTGAGGCGGAGTCTCCCACCCTGGATGCTACCGCTGCCCGCATCGCCGCTGTTACTTCTTTGCTCCAACGTCCGCTGTTATCTTCCCCTCTTCCATCGGACATCTCCGCTCCCCATACTCAGCGCAGTGGCTCTGGTGGCGCCACCTCCCCTTCAGCGACCGTGGTGCTTCCCGCTTTCTTTGCTCTCACTGTGGCCGCACCGACCACACGGTTGATCGCTGTTGGAAGAAGCATCCTCATCTTCGACCATCTGGTGACGCTTCCACTTTCTCTTCGAAGCCGTCCGCCTCTGTGGTCACGTCTTCGGTAGTGCCCACGTCGCTACTCAAGGTAAATGACTGATCGACTCTGGTGCTACCAATCATATGAACGACAATCCGCACTGTTTTTCTCTCCTACAACAGCATGACCGGTTACCCCCGGTCCTTGTTGCGGATGACTCTCCCTCACCGGTCAATGGAACAGGGGTTGTTCAAGTAACTCAGTCTCTTCGCTTGGCGGACACCTTCTACGTGCCCAAGTTCCCTTGCAACTTGTTATCTGTTACTTCTTTTGCAAACAACTACAATACTCTGTCACATTCACATCTACTTGTTCTTTTCAGGATCCGGGCACTAAGCAGACGATTGCTACTGGGACTGAGCGTGACGACCTCTACTTCCTCGACAACGTTTCTGCACTCTCCGCCTTCTCCGCATCTTCTATTGATCTTCTCCAGTGGCACCTTCGTCTTGGTCATGCTCCTCCCTGTCTTCTCCGTCAGCTTCTACCACATCTTCCTCCGCAAGGCCCACCGCTCAACTGTGAAGCATGTCAACTTGGCAAGCATCCCCGCTCCTCCTTCCCACTAAAACAAGGTTGTGGAACTTCCCGACCGTTTGAACTTGTTCACTCCGATATCTGGGGTCCTGCTCCTACCCTCACTATCGGTCGGGGTAGTTCATATTTTGTAACGTTTATTGATGATTTCTCTCGATGTACATGAGTGTATCTTTTAAAGGATCGCTCCGAACTTTATTCTGTATAGACATCTTTTTATCATATAGTTAAAACTCAGTTTAATATGTCTATTAAAATTTTTCGTTCTGATAACGCAAAATAATATCTTAGCAATGCTTTCACTTCTTTTTGTGTGCAAAATGGTATTCTTCATCAAACTACTTGTGTCTATACCTCGCAACAAAATGGGGTGGCAGAATGCAAAAACCGTCACCTTCTTGATGTCGCCCGCACTCTGATGACACAAATGCACGTTCCTCGCTCCTATTGGGGCTACGCTGTCCTCCTCTCCTGTTACCTCATTAATCACATTCCGTCCACGTTTCTCCATAGACAAAACTCCCTTCTCTCTTCTCTATCCTGGCAAGGATGCGTTTCCTCTTCCTCTGCGTATCTTTGGGTGCACGGCCTTTGTGCACAATCCTTCCGCCACACATGACAAACTTGACTCACGTGCCACCAAATGTATCTTTTTGGGTTACTCAACTACGCAAAAAGGCTACTGTTGTTTTAATCCCGTTCTTCGGAAACAATACGTCTCCGCAGATGTGACCTCTTCGAGAATGTGTCTTATTTCTCCTCCGACCCACCTCCACCTCCTTCTCCCACTGCCCCTCCACCCCGTCTACTCTCGTCGAGATTTTCCCACCATCACCTCCGTCGTCTCCTCCTTCCCTCTCTTCCTCATCGTTCCCGCCATCTCTCCCTTCTCCGCGGCCGTCTCTCTCCTCTCCCGGGCCAGCTCTCTCCGCCACGGATGCTCCGGTTACTGAGGAACCTGCCGACCTGGATCTTCCCATTGCTCTTCGCAAAGGGGTACGGACGTGTACCCAGCACCCGTTGGCTACTGTTGTTTCATATGATCGTCTCACTCCTTCTCGCAGAGCGTTTGCGTTGGCTATCTTCGCGACTGCCACTCCCCCGCACCTACCAGGAGGCTCTCATTATTCCTTATTGGAAGCCTGCCATGGATGAGGAAATTGCTACCCTTACTGAACGGGGCACCTGGACCCTGGTTCCCCCGCCTTTGGGCACGAATGTTGTTTGCTGCCGCTGGGTCTTTGTTGTCAAATTCCATCCCGATGGCAGCGTGAATCGCTACAAAGCCCGCCTGGTGGATAAAAGATTCACTCATACCTATGGTGTTGGTTACTTCGACATCTTTTCTCCCGTTGCTCGTCTCAGCACCATTCGGGTCTTCTCTCGGTCGCTGTCAACCGAGATTGGCCTATTTCGCAGCTGGATGTTAAGAATGCTTTCCTCTACGGTGATCTGCAGGAAGATGTTTACATGGAGCAACCTCCTGGGTATGTTGCTCAGGGGGAGACACGAGTATGCTGGCTAAAGAAGGCTATCTATAGCCTCAAGCAGAGTTCTCGTGCCTGGTTTGACAAGTTTAGCAGCATTGTTGCGGCCATTGGTTTTACAAGAAGCTCAGCCGATCACTCCTTGTTCATTCGGAAAACCGCCTCTGGTCTGGTAGTTCTTGCAGCCGATCACTTCTTGTTCGTTCGGAAAACCGCCTCTGGTCTGGTAGTTCTTGCGGTTTATGTTGATGACATTCTTCCTACTGGCGATGACCAGGATGGGGTAACGTTGACAAAGAAACACCTCCGTCAACACCTGGTCACAAAGGATATGTGTTCCCCGAAATATTTTTTTGGGGATTGAAATCTCTAGGAAGCCCAACTCCAAGGTCCTTTCCCAACGAAAGTATGCTCTTAATCTTCTAAAGGAGGCAGGATTGACTGGTGCTAAACCTGCCCGTTGTCCCATGGCTGCTGGAGAAGACAAAAAATTGGACAGATAACTCGCCTCTTCTATCCGATCTTACGAGGTACCGACGTCTGGTGGGAAAACTCATTTATCTCACGGTAACCTGACCCAACATCTCTTATGCTGTTGACAAGCTGAGCCAGTTCATGCAAGCTCCTAGGGAGTGTCATTTACAATCTGCCTTGAGGATATTGGAGTATATTAAAGCAACACCAGGGAAAGGACTCCTTTTTCAGAAGAATGATCACCTAAGGGTTGAAGCGTACTCTGATTCGAGTTATGCTGATGACAAAGGGGACCGCAAGTCGACATCAGTTTTCTGCACATTTGTTGGAGACAATCTTGTGAGTTGGAAGAGCAAAAAGCAGTCTGTGGTCTCCAGGTTTAGTGCAGAGGCGGAATATCACAGTATGACGTCGATCACGTGTGAGTTGAAATGGTTATGAGCTCTTATGCTTGACTTAGGAGAGATCTACAACTATCATCTTCCTATGTTCTGTGACAACAAGGCCGCGATATACATCTCCAAAAATCCGGTCTTTCATGAGAGAACAAAACACATAGAAGTCGGCTGTCATTTTATTCGGGAAGATATCTTCAAGAAACAGATTTGTACTCCGTTCGTCACTTCCGACAACGAGTTGGCAGACGTCTTCACCAAGCCGTGTCCGCTTCCTTCTTCCACATCTGCGATAAGCTGGACATGATTGATATCTATGCTCCAGCTTGAGGGAGTGTTGCAGTATGGAGGCCGGTCGGTCTGTTGCTGTTCGGAGACCGGGCGGTCTGGCGGTTTATCCTTGCCGGTCTGTCTGTCGGGCTGTTGTTGTTTGGTATCACAGCGATCTGGCGGTTTGTCTCAGACGACTTGGAGACCAGGCGGTCTAGCAGTCTCCTGTGGCGGCTTGCTCTCTGTGGCGCTTGTTCTCTCCTCCTGTTGGTTGTCGGGCGGTTAGCCGCTTGTCTAACCGCACTACCAGTCCAGTTTGTCTATTTGTAAAGCCGCATATACTTGTAAATTTTTAGTCCCACATTGCTTAATTGTAATCTCTCTCATCTCCTCCATTCTATAGAAGTGAGGCTATACCATTGTAATTGATACCTTTTTTGGATAATAAAGTTTGCATTACTCCAAATTTTCGCGTCTTTTTTTTCCTGTTCGCACAATATATATTTAAAAAAGGGCAGCAGGCTTCAGCGCTGCTGCCTTTTTGAGTCGCGGAAATATTCCTCGACTCAAAACCGCTGGGTGTCGCGGTTTTTCACGTTGCGTAATGCCTCCAAAATGTTGTTTGGCGCGACTTTTTAAGAAGTGGCGGTCCCCCACTCCTAAACCGCCGCGCCAAACAAAGCCTAATTTAGGATTTACCAAACATGTTATAAAACCTTACCTCCAATTATGATGATTAACAACCAAACAACAGTCAAGCTTTTACATTCTCTTCATTTATTAGATCTTGATTTACAATATTTTTCCAATCTAACTTTATTAAATCATACTTTTTTTTAATTTTCATTTCATAGCTTTGGTTAGGGTAACTCTTGACTTGCACTTTGTTAAATTTTGAATGCGGGCATTCAAATTTTCTACTATAACTCTGCATTTAAAATTATCTTATACATTTGTTGTTTCGTTGGCTTTCATTTCTGTGCAATATTGTTTTTCTATCTGTAATTTGCTCATTCTTGGACAATATATGCTACGGAATGTTTACATTTTATATATTTTGCTGCAACTCACCAAAAGTCTTAAGGTTTTTGTGGCAGGATCCTAATTCCAAGCATCTTGGGACAACAGTTTGGGATTCATCCATGGTGTTCATCAAATTCCTGGTAATGACAATTCATTTTGTAACAATTCATTTCTTTTGTATCATTTGAAGTCCAAGTGCTGAAGTTGCAGTGAACACCAAAAAAAAGTGGTAGTGAACTCGTTAGCTTTAATTGTCAAAAATAACAAGAATGATCATGATTGCAACAGTCTTTGTTAAGAAGAGACTTAAGATGTAGCACATATGAAATCAGATTTATCTCCTAGAATTAGAAATAGCGAACTTTGTTCTTTAGATAGAAGCTGGATATTCAAAACTATCTAGTCTTTAAGCCCAATGATGATACGACGCGGCCTCCACACACTGTTATGAGTCTATGTAGCCATTGACATTATCGTACTTTGTATTTTCCCACTCGCTTATATATAAGAGTGGTAGTTTGCTTAGAGGAGTATCTTTTGGGAGTTTTGAGTGTTGGCTCTCTTGGAGAGTGGAGTGTTTAGGAGGACCCAGCCTCCGGATGCTTGACAGGAGTCCCTCCTGATTGTATCTTTATTTTCGTTTTAATGTAACACAACTATTGTTCTAGATCGTGATACCACTTTGATCTAACAACTTGGTCCGACCTGCCTCGATTAGGGTTCTCCTGAACCCTAATAACACCGTCCTGCCTCCTTCCATTTCGCCAGGGCCACTTCTGCCGCTACAGGTTCGGTGATTCCTCCGCTCTCGTCTGCCGCTGTCCCGCTAGAGATTCCACAATCCGGCTACTAGCTTCTGCCGCTAGGAATTCCGCGACCCATCCGCGTTGCCACAACAACGCTTCTGCTCGTTTCACCGAGCTGCCGCACTGCCTATTCCGCCCGACCACATCGCCTGATTCGCTATCCGCATCGTCTGCTTCGACTGGCCTAGATCCTCATGTCGGTCGTCTGCTCCAGCCATTCCAACACCGCTTACGGCTTCTAGCATCGCTTTCGCCGAATCCAGTGCCTCCCACCTCTGCCAGTGCCCCGCTACTTTGCCACGCCTCCGCCGACGACCCTCCAGCCCTTTTCCCGCTTTCCGGACCCCTCCTGCGTCTATGATGGCCATCTGGCGGCCGTTCTCCTCTGCACCGCCTTCCATCGTGTCGGGCCGCTCTCCTCCACCTAGTGCTGCCTTCTAGCAGCCCTTGACCCCCCTCGTAGCCGCGGTTCATGCCCAAGACTCGGGTCATGGCCCCCCATGCATACGAGAACACCTCCACCACGACAAGGTCGGATTCTCAACACATGGATTACATAGACGCCCAGCTGGCACCGAGGACTTACCGCGTCAGTTAATCGCCCTCCGTCCCCCTCCGTCGCCACAAATTCAAACCGTTTCCGATCACGTGGGCTTTTTGCACCCTGCGTTGGACTGTGCCTCGACCCATCTCCGTCAGATCGAGATTCCTGTATTCGTTGACACCGCCCCCTCCGGTGTATTGCCCGCGCTGAGCAGTTCTCGACCTGCAGTCCACCCCCGCTGACCAGAAGGTTTCTCTGGCCACTATCTATATGGTGGGCTCGGCTCTCCATTAGGTGTGTTGGATGTGCCTACAGGTACCTGACATTTCCTGACCCACATTGAAGGAGAAACTCCGCCGACACTACAACATCCGCCAGGCGGGTAATGCCTTGAGTGCTTCAGCTTCGTTTGCCAGTCTGACTCCGTGGCGACCTACATCGACGAGTTCATCGCGGTCGCTACCCATGTTCCCGACTGGCCTCCGACCACTACTTGGGTTATTTCCTGGTAAGTTTGCACCCCCACCTTTCCGCGTGCCATCGGGTACATGATCCGACCACTCTCTCGCGCGCAATCGAGCAAGCGAGGTATCTCGACGCGAAACTCTACCCAGATCAATCACTTTCCTCAACCCGCCCGCCCCAACCGCCGCGTCCATTACTGCCACCTCTTCTGCACGTGGAAACCCTCTGTCCTCGCCTGGGCCCCAGCTACCGCTTTCAACTCTGCAGCCGCCAGCTCCACGTCCACCGGCCGACGACCCCTCAACGACCCCATCATCTGTTGTACCAACAGCAAGCCGAGCACTGTTATGAATGTATGTAGCCCATGGACATTATCGTACTTTGTATTTTCCCAGTCTCCTATATATAAGAGTGGTAGTTTGCTTAGAGTATCTTTTGAGAGTTTTGAGTGTTGACTCTCTTGGATGGTGGAGTGTCTGGGAGGACTCAGCATCTGGATGCTTGACAGGAGTCCTTACTGATTGTATCTTTATTTTCGTTTTAATATAACACAACTATTGTTCTACATCATCGTGATACTACTTTGATCTAACAAATGAGCATTGAGCATTTTTATGATTGTTCTGTGCTGCAATTTTTTTTCGTAATTCAGTATTCTGTTAATTTGAAATATTTCATTGAACCTATTATTGATTCCTCGTATCTTCCTTAGTTCATTGGTGCCAATTAATTATTACTCATTAACATTGTTCTTGATATCTGTTATGCGCATACTTAGAGGAGTGGTCGGAGGATGACCAGAGATGAGTATGATAGTGGTGAGTGATACAATGGAGCCGGAACCGAAGATGCCTAAGCGGGTCGTGGTCGAGAGAGGAGAGAGCCTCCAAAATTTCACTTCAAAGGCAAGGAAATAGAATTCTTTCTCGCATAACATTTACATGACCCTTACGTCTCCTTATAAAGGAGGCGGTAACTTAGTTGTCAAGGCTCGCGTCTGCGCCTTGCGCCTAGGCTCCAGGGGCCCTTTGCACCTCGGTGCGCCTTGTGCCTTTGATAACTTAGGACGGTAATGAAATAAGCATAAATACCAAAGGCAAGAAAAAATATTATAATACAAACAACTACTAGACCCAAATTATAAAATAACTAGATAACTAGGCCGTGCTTGAGGCCCATAACATCTCTCCCGACCATTAAATCGAGCTTGTCCTCAAGCTCCAATGAGACTTGCACAACTTGATCGTCTTGCTCTTTGATTTCTTGCCAAAACAACTCTGGGTATCGTGTAGCTGGAGCAGAGGCTGCAGCGAGTGGCAGGGCGTCAACACACTCCTTGATGGAAAAAAGGATGGTGAGGAGCGAGCGGAACGAGGGTACCTGGCAGCTGTGGACAGTCAAATACGATGGTGGAGCAGGAGGAAAAAGATGTGGAAATCAGAAACGGCAGCGCCGACTTGGGGGATAGTTGGCTGAAGACATGGAGCCATAGGGGACAAAAGAGCAAGTGGGCTTAGAAGGGCCGGCGATAATGGTCGGAGAGGTCGGCAGGGCAGGTTCCGACAGAGCAGGCGCCGATAGAACTGCTGGGGATGGCGAGGTCGGCAGAAGAAATTGCGGTTTGAGGACCACTCGAGGCAATGGTGGTGCGACACGAACGGTGGAGTGCGACGGAGCTTCTGTAGTTGGTGGTGGGGTTGCGATTGTGGACGATGCATAAATTTTGGATGTTACAGTTGTAAGTTGCAACTCTAATTTTTTTCTAGATATATTTGAAATTAGACAAAGTATAGGAACTTGCTTGGAAAGTGTCATTTATAGCTCTATTTTAAAGAGTCTTAGGGCTAGAGAATGGGTGTACAAGAAATTATCTTCTCTTCATGACGTCATCTCATGTCTCACTTTTTAGCCGTTAGAGATTTGGTAGCTCTTCCTTGAGCTTGCTTCCTCCGGTAGCCAAGCAAAACTCCACATTATCTGGTACAATTTAGGTCAATAACAAGTACTCAACACTTCAAGGTTCAGGATCATGAGGAGCTCGTTGTGCACAGTGATGTTAGAGTTATTGCTATATTAATCTGTCAAATGATGTGCTTGTTAGGATATTGACACTCATTTTGTTAAGACATGCCAAAAAATGAGAATAGGTGCTTTGGGATTATTACTAATGAACCTTTTCGTTTTGGATAATAATAGATGTAAAAGTTTGTCAACAAATTTGTTATTCTGAATTCGACAACATCAGTCAACTTTAATTGATGTTACCTCCTTAAAACTCTTATGCAAGATAAGACTATATAGGTGGTGTTCTATGCAAGGAGGGTTGCATATTGAATCCGTCAAGATAATTTGCCTTAACAAATGTATTGCATGGAAAGAACGATGATATTTTGTTTCCAAGGGAAAAACAAAGAAGCTTTTGATTTAATTAGAGAGAGAGAGAGATCCAAGAGAGAAATAGAAGAAAAAATAGTTAAACTTGGCGATGCTAGAAATTACGAGGACTCCTTACTATTTTGAGGAAATTCAAATGATAGGTTTGTAGTTAGTGAAATCTTATTTGTTTTTATATCGCGCAGTGATGTTATTTTTTCTATTTTGAATGTGTGAGATAGTGGGAGAGCGAGAGAGTGCATTGGTGACGGTGCATAAATGGCTAGTTATCTCTTGCATGATAATATTTTGTTTTGTTTTGTTGAGATATTGAAACTTACCTTTAACTCATTGTTGTGAATATTGGCCGACATGCCCGACATTTGACCGACATGAAGGTTTGAGAGTTAAAACGACACGAAATCGTTTTAAAATTGGGTCGTGGAATTTTGAAAATAACTGGTCGATATGTCGGTTTTAACCGACATACCGACCCCCAAAAACGGGCATGGAAGGACTAGATCAAACGGGGCCGGCAGAGCGGTGACGTGCAACAAGGCATATGACAGTCAAAGGGGCTAGGGATGGCGGTAGGAGCGAAACCGACAGAGTGGCGGTGAACAGTACTGGGAAGGCTGCCAGAGGAATGACATTCGACAGTAGCAACAAGTCCGTCGAGGTCAATGGAGTGGGTGCCAACAGAGCAAGGGTTTACATAAGAGGTGTGGGGGGGGGGGGGGGCATGGTGACAGACGAAGGTGGTCCAAGGTGGGGCGACACCAACACGAGTGAAAGTCTTTAGCTTCAAGGATAGTTAAACACCTAGAGGGAGGGGGGTGAATAGGTTTTTCAGTCTCTTTATATTTTTCCTTCTTAAGTGTGTTGTGAGTTAGTTTTTTCTTCTTTCAAGACAAACTTGAAAGATATTGTACCTAAACACCTAGAGGGGGGGTGAATAGGTGACTTGAATCTTTTTAACTTTTTAAGCCAGCAATCAAATTTTATCTCAGAGTTATATATATTTGTACACAGTAATCACACAACAATCACAGAATATCACAGCACACAGTAGACACACAGTTTTATAGTGGTTCCCAAGGTTTGGGTACATCCACTTTCCCCTTCGCCTATCTAGCAGTGTACTAGATTCGGCCAAACTCCTCCACTATCTCAGAACTCAAAACAGGTTCCTACACCTCAGGCCCAAGACCCTACAACTCAGCTTCTTCACAAAGCTTACACTCAGCCACCAAGGCCTACACTCAGCCACCAAGGCCTACACTCAGCCATCAAGGCCTACACTCAGCCACCAAGGCCTACACTCAGAGATTTAAATCTCCTACACTCAGCCTTTATAATTACAGGCTTACAAGACTCAGATCCAAAGGATCCTACAAGAAAATATGAATACAATAATATTAACTCAGCAACTCAGAGACAAGAGAGGAGAGTTGTGAGTTTCTTGATGAGTTCTTGGAAGAACTCAGCTGAAATCAATCTGACTTGGCTTTCTTCAAAGCTTCTTGAATGTAGAACTCAATAAAATTGACCCCTTCTGCAGTTGATACTTGATCTCTGCTACTTAAGATTCAGAATAAATCTGAACCCTTCTTCTCAGCCTGGTTCCAACGGCTGATTTCTTGGATGAAGCTCTCTCTCTCCAACTTCTTAGATCTTCACTTGATAGCTAGATCTTCTTTGAATTATTTGATATGTTGATCTTCTACTCAACAACTTCAACAACAGTTTCTGTAGACTGTATAAGCCTATTTATAGGCCTTCTTCATGGTAACCGGCTGATCCGGTTCATAACTGAATTCTGACAACTCTGACAGGTGCAGTAGACCGGCTGGAATGGCAGCTGTCAAGTCATCCAGTCAGTTCTTGAAAACTCTGTAACTGTCTGAAAGTGTCGAGACTTTCTGTCTTTAAGTGTCGACACTTATAGACCAAGTGTCGACACAAGTTGTCTAAGTGTCGACACTAGTTTACAAGGTGTCGACACAACTCCTTGTGTTGTAGATTTTATATCTCGACACTGCTTCTTCTTCATGTGTCGACACTGATAATGTGTGTCGACACAAGTCCTTGTACTTCAGTATTTTGCTGAATTCTTCTAAGTGTCGACACATCTCCTTTGTGTCGACACATCTTCATGTGTTGAATCTATTAAGTGTCGACACTTATTCTTGGTGTCGACACATGTCTTCAGTGTTGATACTTGCTGAGTGTCGACACAGCTCCTTGTGTCGACACATTCTTCTTCTGTCGAGACTCTGGCTGAGTGTCGACACAACTCCTTAGTGTCGACACTTGTACTTAGAATATTCTTGAACTTTGCTAAGTGTCGACACAGCTTCTTGTGTCGACACTTTCTTCAAGTGTTGAGTCTTCAGCTGAGTGTCGACACATTGTTCTGGGTGTCGACACTTACTTCAAGTGTTGACTCTTCTGCTATGTGTCGACACATTGTTCTGGGTGTCGACACTTGTACTTAGTCTCTGCTGGCTTTTGCTGAGTGTCGACACAGCCTCCAAGTGTCGACACTTTCTGATGTAGACACAATTCTTCTGGGTGTCGACACTGCTGTTAAGTGTCGACACAGATTCACTGCACTTTTCTTCACTGAGTGTCGACACAGCTCCTTGTGTCGACACTTTCTGTCTGGTGTCGACTCAGCATCCCTGGTGTCGACACAATGACTCCAAGTGTCGACACTGCTTGCCTGGGTGTCGACACAAGTCTTCTTAAGTGTCGACACTTTCCCTCTGGGTGTCGACACATGGACTTAGAAACTTTTCCTTCTTTCCTGTAAATACTTAACCTGCACAAGTGAACTCAAAACACATCAAATACATTTTGATGTATATCATTGAGTTGGGTGAGGCTTCTTCAAATCAGGTACATTAGAACCAATGTACCCAACAATCTCCCCCTATTTGGAGAAGTCATAACCCTTAGTCAATGATATACACCATTCATAATAAAATTATAACATGATGTAAAACATGAATATATAATCAGGGCAACCATAAACATGTATCAATCAAACATGTATACAAAGACATAATCTCAGAATAACTATGAAATAAATTTAACACAGCAAATTTATCACACAACACATTGTTTCAATACTTTGTCATATTCATATT
Organism: Platanthera guangdongensis; assembly: GCA_039583875.1. Lineage (NCBI taxonomy): Eukaryota > Viridiplantae > Streptophyta > Magnoliopsida > Asparagales > Orchidaceae > Platanthera > Platanthera guangdongensis. Next base: position 17,775,415 of record CM077154.1, read on the forward strand.
TCAAAAGTTTACAGAATGTTTATTATCAAAAGATTACATAGTAAACTTAAGAAAATTTCTATGCTATTCTTGATCAGCATCTTTGATCACTATCCCTTTTCCAGATTTTATCCTTGCTTGCACAGGGGCTTCAACATCTTCAGTTTCAGCAGGCTTCTTCCCTTTCAGCTCCTTCTTCTTAAGTTCCTCAGCCTTAATCTTTTGCCTTTCAAAATAATGATAAGGCTTGGGAAAGTACTTGCTAGGCTCCTGAGCAATAGGAGGTAACTTTCCCATCTTGGCCTTTCTTCTGTATTGGACTATAGCCTCCTGCCTTGTCTCATGCTTTCTCCATTCAGCCTCAGAAAACCACTTGTTCCTGTCTTGCACATTATCTTTTGCAGCTTTCCAGGCAGTCAAAATAATGTTCCTAGAGTTGGGGCTCCACTGCTCAAAGTCAGGTCTTTGTTCAGCTTGCTCCCTGAACCTCTTCTTAGACAATCTAGTTTCTTTTTCTTTCTGCAGTGCTTCTTGCATAGCTTCAGATATTGGCTGAACAACTTTCTCTATAATGACATTGTCCTCGCCCCCAGGTGGGCTATACATGGACTGTATGTCAGCATGAAGCATATCAAAATCTGGTGGAGGATAGATAACTTGAGCTACTTCAGGTTGCTCACCTCCAAGGTATGCAGAATGTATTCCAGATTCTGCAACATTATCATCATCACAAAGAGGAGGATATCCAAGAGTTGCTCTGATAGAATTAGATATCCACTTAGCATGATCAGAGCTGGCCTTGACTAACACTCTCTCTCCCTTTATGACTTCTTTTTCGATGTGATCTCTCACATCATCTTTTTGAAATCTCACTTGGTTATCCAAATAATTGACTCCATCTTTAAAGAAAGGTTTTAACCTTTGGAGTTTGTCAGTGATGATCTTCTGTGAGTCTTGGATGACAGTCTTAACATCAGTTATTTCTTCTTGGAATACTTTGTCAAATTCTGCTTTAGCAGTAGCTAGAGTCTGCCCTGCAGCTAGATTCTTCATCTCTGTGACTATGACATTGTGAGAAGCAGTCAAGTTATCATTCATTTTAATTTGATTTTCAAGTACATAGCCTTGCTTCTGTGCAATGTCATCCACCTGAGCTTTTATCTTTTCTTGATGTGTAGCTAGATAGACTACTGCATTCCCTCCCTTGTGGAAGCAGTCAGTCATCTCTTTCTTATTGAGATTCATCTCAAATCTTATGGACTTAATATCCTGTGCCAGATCAAACTGTAGTGATTTGTGCCCCTCATCCACATAAGTTTCTATGGCTTTTCTGTGCTCATCCAGCTTGATTTGCATGACAACCATTAAAGCACTATAATCAACAGTTGGTGCTGGCTGTGATATAGGCTGTGGTGCTATGGTTTGTAAAGCCTTCTTATAACTCTGGCTCCTTCTTCTGAATACTTGAAATTTCTTTTTCTTTGCCCTTGAAGTCTCCTCATCTTCAGATGCAGATGTACTTGCCATCTCTACCCTCTCCTTAGGTAGCTCCTTCTGCACTTCTGGTGCCTTCTCAGGCTCTTGCCTTGCTGGTTCTTCATGAATTTGTATTTGCTCCCCCTCAACTGGAGCATTCTCCTCTTCAGCAGCAGTTTCTTTGTCAAAATCAGTTTGATCCAGGTTAAGGAACAGATCTTCCATTGTGTATTCTTGTGGAGAATGGGCAGGAGAAATTCTTTGCTCATCTACCACTTGATCAGATACCACTTGATCAGATACAACTTCAACTGTAACAGATGTGTCCTCCATGACAACATCTGGGACTTGACCATGAATCTGAGTTTGCTGATTGTCATAATTTAGGGAATCAGACAATACATTATCCATTATAGGGAAATCTAAAGTATTAAGCTCAGTGATTACCTCGAGTATGATGTTGGTTGCTTGCTCACTCTCAAGAGGAGTGAGCTCTTCCACAACTAGTGGCTCCCCCTGGATTTCAGCAACATCTTGAGGAGCAGGAGACTTTACAACAGTTCCTTCTTCATTCTCATCAGGTGTGAAGACCACTTGCTCTTCACTACCAGAGCTGCTAGTGGAAACCTGAGCCACTGGAGCAGTTTTCCTATTCTTCTTTTGAGGTGATACTTTCTCAGGAATTATCTTCTCAGGGGTTGACATCTCCTTAGACAACACCCTGTCCCATCTAGAGAATATCCTCATATCCATTTTCCTCATATGATTTATTTTTGTTCCAGCAGCTTGACTCATTACCTCTGAAATACTTCCAGCAAGGTATAGACTTAAGATCCTGCCCAAGTTGGGCTTCTTTAGGCTTTCCTTGATCTTCTCAAAGATCACTACAGACCAGTCAGTTTTCAGATTGAAGATTATCCTGGTCATAATGCTGAACATATGGGCAGATACCCTATCATGCCCTCCAGGTTTGCTTAAAATCACTTTGCCAACAATTTCTGACATGAATTTCCCTTGGCTGTTCATGTCTTTCCTATTGAAGACAACCAATTTTCATCTTTGCATCCAGACCACACCATGCCAATGCATCTCTGATCCTGGAAGCTGTAACCTCTTCTTCTTCCTTAGTTCTTGGTAACTGAAGGATTTTCCTCAAACTTTTTGGTGAAACCTTAACCTTCTCACCATGGACCCTGGACTTGATCTTGAATCCAGACTCGTCTTCCTTAGCTCCATTGAGGAATTCCAAGACTTCTTTCTTCCAGATTTTAGTTGGCTCGAAAACAAGATATTCTAACCCTGAGTCTGCAACTAGGGTTACTACAGTCTTGATCTCCGGGTCTGTATCAACAAACGCGTCACGCACCAGTTCATATCCTTCATTGACGTTCTCCTCAAGCTTTGGCGTCATTAGGGTTTGAAGAATTTGACTGGAGAGAAGAGAGGTGTCGACACACAAGTTTGGTCTCGAAACTTTTGAAAGCGTGTCGACAAACAAAAGCAAAATCCTATTTATACCTTTCTAGGTTTGAAGATAAAAAAGCGGACAACTAACTTAAATTGTGTCGACACTGTCGATAAGTGTCGACACTGACTTATAATGTCTCGACACTTACACGTCGACACAAGTTTAGTCAACAGATTATATGTGTCGACACTTGTTTATGTGTCGACACCACTTAACTCGACACATAGTCGAGACTTTACTTAGATAATTCTGAGTAAACACTATGTGTCGACACCACCTTGGTTGTGTCGACACCAACTTGTCATGTGTCGACACTAATATTCTGAAGTGTCGACACCAACTTCCTAGATGTGTCGACACCTTTTCCCTGAAGTGTCGACACCACTTTTCTGTGTCGACACAGAGATCTCTGTGTGTCGACACCTTTTGACTTAGCCATTTTTATAAACTTATTCTAAGTTTATCATTCCTAGTTCAATTTTAAACCTATTGAACTTAGTTTCTTCTAAAGGCTTATTATACATATCAGCTATTTGATTATCAGTTTTAACATATTGCAGTAAAATATCTTCTTTCTCTACATGCTCCCTAAGAAAATGATATTTTATTTCAATATGTTTAGTTCTACTATGGAAAACAGGATAATGTGCAATTGATATTGCACTTGTAGAATCACAAAAGAGTGGAGTTCTACTTACCTGAATTCCATAGTCCTCAAGCTGATGTTGTATCCACAGAAGTTGAGCATAGCAACTTCCTGCAGCCACATATTCTGATTCTGCAGTGGAGATAGCCACACTTGTTTGCTTTTTACTACTCCAAGAAATCAGTCTTCCACCTAGGAATTGACATGTTCCAGTTGTGCTTTTTCTGTCTTCTTTGCATCCTGCAAAGTCTGCATCTGAATAACCTGTTAGTTCAAAATCCCCATTCCTGGGGTACCAGAGACCTAGATAAGGAGCGCCCTTTAGATATCTCAATATCCTTTTGACTGCTGTCAAATGAGACTCTTTAGGGCAGACTTGATACCTTGCACAGACACATGTAGCATACATGATATCTGGTCTACTTGCAGTCAAATATAATAGGGAGCCAACTATCTCTCTATACAAAGACTCATCTACAGGTTTCCCTGCATCATCCTTGCTAAGTGGCATACTTGACCCCATATGAGTCTTCATGGTACTGGATGAATCCATACCATACTTCCTTATGAGTTTTAGGGTGAACTTAGACTGGCATATGGATAAACCATTCTCAGTCTGTCTTACTTGGAGACCCAAGAAGAACTTAAGCTCTCTCATACTACTCATCTCAAATTGACCTTGCATTAGTTTTGCAAACTTTTTGCAAAGGCTACTTTCAGTATACCCAAATATAATGTCATCTACATATATTTGGACTAGTATTACTTTGCCTTTAGATTCCCTAAGGAATAGAGTCTTGTCTATTTTCCCCCTTGTGAACTTATTCTCAATGAGGAAACTAGACAGAGTTTCATACCAAGCTCTAGGGGCTTGCTTTAACCCATATAATACTTTCCTAAGTCTATAGACATGATTAGGTAGAGTTGAATCAACAAAACCTGAGGGTTGTTTCACATAGACTTCCTCTTTAAGATTACCATTCAGAAATGCTGACTTGACATCCATTTGGTAAACTTTAAATCCTTGAAAAGGTTGCATAGGCCAGAAACATCCTTATGGCTTCCAGTCTGGCTACTGGAGCAAAGATTTGATCAAAATCAATACCTTCTTACTGTCTATATCCTTTAGCAACCAATCTTGCTTTGTTCTTAATGATGACTCCATGTTCATCCATCTTGTTCCTATAAATCCATTTGTTTCCAATTATATTGTGGTCTTTAGGTTTAGGAACAAGCTCCCAGACCTTGCAGCTCTTGAACTGATTCAGCTCTTCTTGTATTGCTTTAATCCAATGAGGGTCTAGGATGACTTCTTCAAACTTCTTTGGTTCAACTTGGGATAGAAAGCTGGAGTAGAGTGCTGCATTCAGGTTTCTGCTCCTTGTCTGTACCCCTTGTCTTGGATCACCAATGATTTGTTCTGCTGGATGATCTCTAAGATGCCTATTGGCTGGAGGCATTCTGACTTCAGGTTGAACTTCTTCAACTTCTTCATCTTGTTGTACTCCTTGTACTTCTTCTGCATTTGGTACATGTAATACTCCCCCTGGACAACAGCCACTGTCTTCTACTTGCTGTCTTGCAGTAGGTTCTTCTTCTATAGTGAGCTTATCCATCTTCTTAGTTAAACCTGTGGGGCTGCATACACTACTAGACAACTCATTGTTAATAAGTCTAGTTTCATCAAATACTACTTGTACAGATTCTTTTACAACTTGTGTAGTCAAGTTGTAGACTCTATAAGCCTTACTATTGTTGCTGTACCCAACAAAAATTCCCTCTTGGGACTTGACAGCAAACTTAGTCAAGTAAGACTTTCCATTGTTAAGTATAAAACACTTACAATCAAAGATCCTGAAGTAGGATAGGTTTGGTTTCCTGTCTTTCATAACCTCATAGGGGGTCTTGTTGTAGCTTTTAGTTATGATAGCCCTATTAATAACATGACATGCAGTATTAACTGCTTCAGCCCAGAAATATTCTGCTAGTGATGTATCAGTTAATAGGGTCCTACCAGCCTCAATCAAGGTTCTATTCTTTCTTTCAGCAATGCCATTTTGCTGAGGTGTTCTTGGTGAAGAAAACTCCTGAAATATCTCAAATTCTTCACATAGTTTTGTCATGCTATCAGACTGAAATTCAGTACCATGGTCACTTCTAATCTTGACCACTGTACTGTCTAGTTCATTCTGAATTTGCTTGACAAAGCTATAGAAGACACTGGGTGTTTCAGATTTCTGTCTTAGGAAGAACACCCAGGAAAACCTTGAGTAGTCATCTACAACTACAAAGGTATAGACCTTCCTACCTAGGCTGTGAACTGGCATTGGACCAAAGAAATCCATATGCAAGAGGTATAAACACCTCACAGCATCTTTGATTTCAATGCTACTAAAGGTGTATCTTGTCTGCTTGCCCTTTTGACAAGCTGAGCATATTCCATCTTTAATACACTTAACTTGAGGACCATTGCTCACTAACTCTTTGCTAAAGAGTTTGCCAATTGTCTTGTAGTTTAGATGAGCTAGCCTCTTGTGCCATTTGACACAATGAGAGACTGTCTCATCAGCTACAAGACACACTGGAGAACCATTGTTCTCAACCATAATGTCTAAGCAATAGACATTCCTTTTTCTATAACCAGTCAAAATGATCTCTTGATCATTGGACCTCCTGATATGACAACCATCTTTTACAAATGAGATGTCATATCCTACATCACTCAATTGACTTATACTAATAAGGTTATGTTTCAAACCTTTAACATAGGCCACTTGAGTAATTGTAATAAAGGAGTTAGATATATTACCAAAACCGTTGATGATCCCTTATTCAGAACCACCAAAGGTGACTTTTGGACCATCCTTTATAGGTGTGTAATCCTTTAGTAAATCCCTTGTTCCAGTCATGTGTCTGGAACATCCACTGTCCAAGTACCATATTGGGGCATGGCCACTTGGACTCACCTGCAAAACAGATTAGTGAACCTTAGAACCCAAAGAATTCTTGGGTCCTTGGTACTGGTTAGTTTGCATCCTAACAAAGCTACCTGCAGGTTTTCCAACAGGCAGTTTGCTACTCACTTTGGCACTAGCATTGTGCCAACAGTCCATTGCATAGTGGCCTACCTTGCCACAGCACCAACACTCAAACTTATTGTACCTTTGCTTAGGTACTGTCTTTGCTGTTTTATCTACAGCAGACTTGTTGAGAGTTGGGGCTTTGCCCTTGGACTTAGACTTGGACTGAACAGTCCTTGCAGGTCTAGTAAATCCCAGTCCAGCTTTACCTTTGTGATGAACAAATTCATCAATTAAGGGTAGAACTGACTTAGGTTTAGAAAACCTAGCAACTAAGTCTTTCTCCTTCTGAAGATTAATCTCCAGACTCTTGATTTGATCATTCTTAAATGATATAGTCCCCATCTGAATCACAGTTATGTGCTTCAGTCTGGCTATCTCATTAAGCTTTTGATCAAATAACTTCTCAAAATCAGTTGCAACAGCTTTGAGATTAGCAATTTCCTTTGCCTGACTTTTGGCTAGGGACTTGCTCTTCTTATAAGCTTGCAACAGAACTTTATATTCATCTATCAACTGATGAATATCCTCTTCAGACTCAGATGCACTCTCATCATTTGATGATGATGAATCTGATTCTGTACTGCCACAAGAAATTGAACTAAAAGAACAATGTTGTACCTTACTAGGTCCTGGCTGCTCCAGGATTTTGTCACTTGCTGTCAATGCCATTAGTCCTTGGCACTGACTGTCCTCTTGTTCATATATAGAGTTCATAATCTGAATGAACTCTTCTTCTTCTTCCTCAGCAAACAGTCATATATATGCCTCAGCATCTGACTCAGTTTCTGATGAAGAAATATCTGACAGACTCTTGTCCTTTTTGGCAACAAAAGACTTCTCTTTCTTGCCCTTGTATTGAGTCTTTTTCTTGTCACTAGACTCCTTCCTCTTCTCTGGACAGTCTGCAATGACATGTCATTGTATATTACAGCAATAACATACAATTTTTGATAGTGTTGCTTTGCTAGACTTGGACTTTTTCCTGTCTTTCTTTGAAGACTTTTTATTCTGATAATAGTCTTCTTTTCCCTATGAAGTAGATTGCCTTGTCCTCCACTGTTTCTTCTTTAAGAACTTCTAGAAATGTCTTGTAAAGGCAGCAAAGTCCTCATCTTTTTCACTGCTTTCAGACTTTCTGCTGACTGACTCATCTGACTCAGATTCAGCTGCTTTTGGAGGTGGAGTTGATGACTTACTTCTGTACTTTCTGGGGGCTTCTGTCTTGAAGGTCACTGTCCTTTCTTTGTGTTCACTTCTTGTTGATTTCTCCTCTTCTTTCCTCACCATTAACTGCATTTCATAGGACAGCAGTTTGCCAAAAAGTGTTGGTGAAGGAATTTCTCCCAACTTTGCCATTTCCCTAATGACACAGATTTTGGTGTCCCAATCTTTTGTTAGGGACCTTAGAAACTTATCATTGAGTTCATAATTACTGAACTCTCTGTCATAGGACATGAGCTCATTCACAATTCTGTAGAACTTCTTATAGCATTCAGTTATGCTATCAGCCTTAATTTGTCTAAAACTTTCATATTCTTGATTTAGCAAAGATTTTCTGTCTTGCATTACTTCAGAACCCTCCATATACACAATAAGAGTATCTCACATCTCTTTAGCTGTCTTACAGTGTATCAAATTCTGAAAAGTTGCATCATCTATGACACTCACTATGATGTTCTGAGCCCTCTTATCCATAGTGGCTAGAACAATTTCATCATTTGTCATTTCAGAGAAATCCTTAGGTGTTCTCTGATTTGCATCTAAGACGGACACCTTCATGGGCACATATGACCCTTCCTTCACTGTGATATATATCCTAGGGTCTGAGGCTTACATAAAAAGTCTCACCCTTTCCTTCCAGATACCAAAGATCTCTTTCCTACATATGGGTAGCTTCATGGATCCCAATTTCTTGTGATTCTCAGTGGAACCCATGGTTCTTGATTTTCTTGATTCTGTAATTGACTTAGACTGAATCTGCCAACAGGATCGACTCAGACAGTTATGTCCCTTTTTGAGTAACCTGGCTCTGATACCACTTGAAAGATATTGTACCTAAACACCTAGAGGGGGGGGGGTGAATAGGTGACTTGAATCTTTTTAACTTTTTAAGGCAGCAATCAGATTTTATCTCAGAGTTATATCTATTTGTACACAGTAATCACATAGCAATCACAGAATATCACAGCACACAGTAGACACACAGTTTTATAGTGGTTCCCCAAGGTTTGGGTACATCCACTTTCCCCCTTCTCCTATCTAGCAGTGTACTAGATTCGGCCAAACTCGTCCACTATCTCAGAACCCAAAACAGGTTCTTACACCTCAGGCCCAAGGCCCTACAACTCAGTTTCTTCACAAAGCTTACACTCAGCCACCAAGGCCTACACTCAGCCACCAAGGCCTACACTCAGCCACCAAGGCCTACACTCAGCCACCAAGGCCTACACTCAGAGATTTAAATCTCCTACACTCAGCCTTTATAATTACAGGCTTACAAGACTCAGATCCAAAGGATCCTACAAGAAAATATGAATACAATAATGTTAACTCAGCAACTCAGAGACAAGAGAGGAGAGTTGTGAGTTTCTTGATGAGTTCTTGGAAGAACTCAGCTGAAATCAATCTGACTTGACTTTTTTCAAAGCTTTTTGAATGTAGAACTCAATAATATTGACCCCTTCTGCAGTTGATCCTTGATCTCTGCTACTTAAGATTCAGAATAAATCTGAACCCTTCTTCTCAGCCTGGTTCCAACGGCTGATTTCTTGGATGAAGCTCTCTCTCTCCAACTTCTTAAATCTTCACTTGATAGCTAGATCTTCTTTGAATTATTTGATATGTTGATCTTCTACTCAACAACTTCAACAACAGTTTCTGTATACTGTATAAGCCTATTTATAGGCCTTCTTCATGGTAACCGGCTGATCTGGTTCATAACTGAATTCTGACAACTCTGACAAGTGCAGTAGACCGGCTGGAATGGCAGCTGTCAAGTCATCCAGTCAGTTCTTGAAAACTCTGTAACTGTCTGAAAGTGTCGAGAATTTCTGTCTTTAAGTGTCGACACTTATAGACCAAGTGTCGACACAAGTTGTCTAAGTGTCGACACTAGTCTACAAGGTGTCGACACAACTTCTTGTGTTGTAGATTTTATATCTCGACACTGCTTCTTCTTCATGTGTCGACACTGATAATGTGTGTCGACACAAGTCCTTGTACTTCAGTATTTTGCTGAATTCTTCTAAGTGTCGACACATCTCCTTTGTGTCGACACATCTTCATGTGTTGAATCTGTTAAGTGTCGACATTTCTTCTTGGTGTCGACACATGTCTTCAGTGTTGATACTTGCTGAGTGTCGACACAGCTCCTTGTGTCGACACATTCTTCTTCTGTCGAGACTCTGGCTGAGTGTCGACACAACTCCTTAGTGTCGACACTTGTACTTAGAATATTCTTGAACTTTGCTAAGTGTCGACACAGCTCCTTGTGTCGACACTTTCTTCAAGTGTTGAGTCTTCAGCTGAGTGTCGACACATTGTTCTGGGTGTCGACACTTACTTCAAGTGTTGACTCTTCTGCTGTGTGTCGACACATTGCTCTGGGTGTCGACACTTATACTTAGTCTCCGCTGACTTTTGCTGAGTGTCGACACAGCCTCCAAGTGTCGACACTTTCTGATGTAGACATAGTTCTTCTAGGTGTCGACACTGCTGTTAAGTGTCGACACAGCTTCACTGCACTTTTCTTCACTGAGTGTCGACACAGCTTCTTGTGTCGACACTTTCTGTCTGGTGTCGACTCAGCATCCCTGGTGTCGACACAATGACTACAAGTGTCGACACTGCTTGCCTGGGTGTCGACACAAGTCTTCTTAAGTGTCGACACTTTCCCTCTGGGTGTCTACACATGCACTTAAAAACTTTTCCTTCTTTCCTGTAAATACTTAACCTGCACAAGTGAACTCAAAACACATCAAATACATTTTAATGTATATCATTGAGTTGTGTGAGGGTTCTTCAAATCAGGTACATGAAAACCAATGTACCCAACAAAACCACAAAAACACACACAAGATTTATAGTGGTTCCCAAGATTATGCTTACATCCACCGTCCCTCCCACTTTTCTAACAGTGTGTTAGACAATGCACTTCTCCAAAACTCGGCTCCAAAAAGCTTACAACACAGATCCCTCAGGTTCTCTCAGTCTCCTCCAAGACATACCTCAGGCACAAGGCCTACCTCAGAGCAAGCTTGCTCCTACAACTCAGTGATCCAAAGATCACCTACCTTAGACTAAATTAATAGTCCCACAGCTCAGGCTAGGAGGATAGCCCTACAACTCAGAGAGGATGACTCTCCTACAGCTCAGGAACAACAGACCCTACCTCAGATCCATAGAAGGATCCTACAACTCAGGCACAAAGGCCATACCACTCAGAGAGAATGACTCTCCTACCTCAAGCAAACTGTCCTACCTCAAACACACAGGCCCTACCTCACATCCACATAGGATCCTACCTTAGATCAACAAATGATCATATACTCAGCCTTTATAATTAGGCATACACTCAGATCTAAAGGATCCTACAGAAAGAAAAGGTTTGTTGATGTTGATTTGACTCCAGAGAAATATTCTCTGAGCCTTTTGCTTCCTGAGCTGAGATGAACTGAACCCTAACTTCTTCACAACAACAAAAAAGATGATTTTCAGGAAACTGCTGCTTGTGCTGGAAGTATCGCATCAACACAGGTTTCTGAACTTACTGATGAAGACAAAGTTATCTGTTTTGTGTATTCTTCACTCAGCTAACCTTGACTGTAGATATCAGACTTGCTCTGCTTCTCCTCCTCCTCAGAATATTTTTCTGAACTTGCCGTTGTCGGTGAAAATCGCAACAGCTAACTGCTTGAACTTTTAGATCAGCTGGTTGAACTTTAGATTCAGGCTCTCCAACAATGGCGAGAGGAAGAAGATGAAGTTCTGTCTCTTTGCGAAAAGATAAAACCCTAAAAGTTGATTTGTTTCCGTCGATCTCATCTCTTTTATCTTCCGCCGTCCAATGGCTATTTGACCCGTGGGCTCGGCTGTGGTTGTTGACTGCAACCTTGCTTTTTCAGAAAAATTCGTACAGTAGGCCTGCAGCGCCGTTTGTCGTGTACTGTAGACTTCCCGCAACAATTTGAAATTCTGCTGACGTCAACATTTGTGGACTTAGCCAAATTCACAGTTTCATCCCAGACGTTGAGTGCGTTGAGTGAATAACCTTCACTCAGCGCAAAAACCCTTAGCCAGATAATCTGCATTGTCAGACGTTGAGTGAACCTTCATCACTCAATGAATTTGGACTTAGCCAATACTTCTGCGCTGCTAGGCATTGAGTGCGTTGAGTGAACCTTCATCACTCAACGAATTTGGACAACCAATAATTCTGCATTGCTAGACGTTGAGTGAGTTTTCATCACTCAACGCTTCTGGACTTGACCGCTTCTCTGAATGTCTGCCATCTTGCTGAGGCGTTGAGTGAACTCCCTTCACTCAACGCTTCTGTACTTAGCCGATTTCCATCTTTATGAATGCGTTGAGTGAACCTTCATCACTCAACGCTTCTGCCTTTGTCTGACTTCTTGTTGAGGCGTTGAATGAATTACCTTCACTCAACGCTTCTGTACTTAGCCAATCTTCTTGATGAACTTGCGTTGAGTGAGCTGTCCTCACTCAACGCATCTGGACTTAGACAGATTTTTCTGTCTATATCTTCTTAAGCTTTGACTGAATACTGGTCTGTCGACGCTTTCTTCTTTGGGCGTTGAGTGAGCTGTCCTCAATCAACGCTTTTGGACTTAGCCAGTATTCTTGATCGATCTTCAAATGCTTTGACAGCTTGAGCTTGACTCAATGCTTTTTTCTTCAGGCGTTGAGTGTGCGGTCCTCACTCAACGCTTCTGGACTTATCCGAATTTATTTCTTGCCAATGCTGAAGCGTTGACTGTCAGAGCTTTACTTGACGCCTCTTGTTATATGGCGTTGATTGAACTGCCTTCACTCAACGTCTGCGGACTTAGCCGCAAATCTCTTTTGCAAACTGTTGTGCTTTGACTGTGCATGATTTACTCAACGTTTTTTGGCATCTGGCGTTGAGTGAACTGACTTCACTCAACGCCTGTGGACTTAGACAAATTTCTGTCTTTCCAGCATCCTTCCTTAACAATTGGCGTTGAGTGAATTGGCTTCACTCAACGCCTGTGGAGTTAGACAAATTTCTGTCTTTTCAATATTCTACCTTGTGACCACCTGTCACAAACTCTTAGACGACCTGTCTAAACTTATTCTATGGAATATCTTGCACATATTGAACTTGAACATACATCAAATACAATTATGCTCTTAGTATTAATGACGATGACTCTTCAAATCCAAGGAACGTTGATGGCAATATTCCCAACAATCCCCCCCCCCCCATTTGAAAAGGCAGAAGACACAACAATACTAATAAGCATTATCACATAAAACATATCAATTTAATGCAACTGTAAGCTTGTTCAAAGTTCTCCAATTCAATGCAGTGACTCAACATGTCAAGTCATTGCTTTTCTCATACCACTTGAATGTTTCCAAGTAATATGCACTGACTCAACATGTGGTCATTGCTCTCCTCATACTACTTGAAACACTTTCCTCATACCACTTGGAAGTTGGAAAGTAATATGACTTAACATGTTGTCATTGCTCTCCCACTCCTCTAACTATATGCACTTACTCAACATGACTTGGTCATGTCAAGTATTGCTGTCCCACTCCTCCCCCTTTCTGGCTTATTCAAAAATGCATTTATCTAATGAGGGAGGTGAAAGGATCATGAGAGAACATTTCTCTTGATCCTAGTCTTATTTCACTACATTAATGATCATACTACTTGACTAGAGATCGTACCTCTTGAGTTGATGCCACTGACACACCACTCCAATGCAGCCACTTGAAACTTGAGTGGTCCATCCTCGATCAACTTGAGCTAATGCTACTCCTTACCCTTTATGACTTCTGTAGAAACAACTATAGTCAGGGAGGTGCTGACCTTCTATATTTTCCTCTTCTCCTGCAGCAGCTTTGTCTTCTCAGCAACAACATTGTCTTCTCAGCATCAGCGTTACATTCCACCTCGGAGTCAGAGAAATTTATGACTCATAAAGAATCTCTGGAGTAGGGAGTTCAGGTTTGATCTCCCCCTCAGTCTGTGCATTTTCCTTAGGACATGCAGATCAGCAGTGTTGATCTTTGATCCACTGTTGCAGCAGCTTGCTCCCTCTCAACAGGAAGCTAAACCTATTCCTGCAACTGCTGGACTTGCTCCTTCTCAACAGGAGCATCTTGACTTGCTCCCCCTTAACTGGAGCATCTTCTGTCATCCTCTCTAATGGATACTTGAGTCCATTTAAGTCTTGATCCCACTTGAAAGACTTATCAACCTGCAAGAAAAGTGATTCCTGCAACAAAAACAAAATGAGGTGCAACTGAAGCTATTCCAAGTTCAACATACCCAACTCAAACTTGAATGTGTGGAACTTGACTTCATCTAGTGGTTTAGTAAAGATGTTAGCCACCTGTTTGTCTGTAGGGACAAACTCAAGACTAATGCCTTCCTTCTCCACATGCTCCATAATAAAATGATACATAATCTCTATGTGCTTAGTCCTGCTGTGTGAGACAAGATTCCTAGTAATAGAGATTGCACTAGTTGAATCACAAAACATAGAAGTTTTACTTATCTTGATGTTGTAATCCTGGAGCTGATGCTGGATCCACAACAACTGTGCACAGTAGCTCCCTGCAGGTATGTTTTCTGACTCAGCAGTGGATATAACTTCTTGTTACTCCATGAAGTCAACCTTCTTCTTTGCAATTGACAAGTTTCATCCTTGCTTTTCCTATCTTTCTTGCACCCTGCACAGTCTCTTCTTGATAATTATCTACCCCCCTTTATGACTTCTTCAGATACAGCTGCAATCAGGGATTGGCTTGATCTATCTTCATACAGCTGTAGTCAGGGAGGTTATGACATTCTCATCTACTTGAGCAGAGAGTTCTGTTGGAATCTCCCCCTCAATCTCTGCATTTCTCATAGAGAGTTGCTGACTTGTATCAACTATAGCTAGAGTAATCCAACTGTTCTTGAACTGATTGTACTTGCCCTCCCACAGCAGGTGCAACCATCTTAGTTAGACTCAAGCTTGTACCGCATACCAGACTGTACTAGCTCCCCCTCAATAATTGCACAGATCCTATCTACAATACTTTCAGTTACCATTTCAGCTGAGGATACCACTTGAAAATCTTTTCAGCTGAGGATAATGTGCCCCTTCCTTACTGCTCTCAGAAGAGCTGCTTCCTGTGCTTTCCTCAGTGATGAGTATAGTCCGTTTTTTCTTCTCTTTTCTTCTCACTATTCTGCTGAAATGACAGCAAAACTGTGTCCCATCCGTCAGACATCTTAGAGCTTCAATGGCTGGATCCTGCTGGTCTGTTTATCCAGTCAGATACCACTTGAAGGTCTTTACCCATGACTTGTGTACTTTGTCCTTCAGGAATGCACACAACATCACAGCATCCTCTTCCACTTGGGCAGTAGGAGGAGTATATTTGATGGTCTGCTTGTCCATCTCCAACTTCACACCTGCAGATCTTAGGTCCATTCCTTCACTAGAGTGTAATCCTTAAGATAGCTCCTTGTTCCAGTCTTATGCCTAAAACAACCTCTGTCCAAGTACTACATGAGGGTATGGGCACTTGGACTATCTTGCAAACACAGATTATTTTACCTTAGGACCCTAATATTTATTGGGTCATAGGTTCTTGTTAGCATAAAAATGCACATGTCTACCTACATCAGTCCTGTCAGGAAGACTCACCATTGCCCTTGACACACTAGGGTTGTGTCAACAATCTATGACAAAGTGACTCACTTTACCACAACACCAACATTCATGGATGTTATATCTTCTCTTCTGAACAACCTTTGAATTAGTGCAAGTCATCACTAGCTGTCTGTTCAGAGGGGAGTGCTGCAGCATTCTTCTTGTTTCTCTCAGTAACAATATGACTAAATGTGAGTCTGCCAGTAGAAGTACTTGACTTACTCTGAGTTTCATCAACAACCTTCTTTGTAGTTGACATGCTATTAATGGCCTCAGAGACAGCCAAGTCAGCCTTACTGACTGACTTACCCTTGATCTGGATTTTTGCTGGAAGAGCCTGAGAATAGGCCACTGCCTTCTCCTTGAGTGTAGGGGCTGGAACACCAAATACAAATGGTCCATGATGGGCCATTTGAAATTCCTCATGAGGAGCCTTCAGTGCACTCAAGCTCATGCCCTTTCTTCTTCAATTGTAAGATACATTTATACTCTTACAAAAAAAAATTCTCATTTTTTCAGTGACCATACATGCTATTTTGGTCATACCCGTTGGAAGGGAGAATTACCTTGTGAACGGTGGCCTTAGGCACTACAGGAGTTGTCTTTCCCTTTGGAATGAGCAACTCTAGAATTCCACTTAAACCCTAAATCTCTCTTATCTTTTTGTGAGGCGAAGGAGTCAATCAGTGGTAACACAATTTTAGGCTTACTAAATTCAGCCACAATCTTTCTCTCCTTTAGGAGGTTCTCTTCAAGATCCAAGATGATCTTGTTCTTCTAGCTGCTGGTCTCAATTTGAATGATTGAGATTGTCTTCAGCTGACTAACTTCCCTCCTCAACTGAGCTAGCAAGGGGGCTGACTCAGACTACAGAGAAACATCTTGCTGTATGGAGACAATCTTCATAGTTTGACTCTTGACAAGTCTTTTACTTCTTTTCAGAGCATTCAATATTTCACCATACTTGTGAATCAAATGATTGACATCATTATTAGAATCTGAATCATCATTCCTACTGGAAGAAGTGGATGCTTCAAAGACTGAGCCAGAGTCATAAGTAAAAGAAGAGCTTGGGATAGAGAGTACCTCATCAGGAGTAGGATTGTCCTGATTGTCTTCTGTTAGGGCCATGAGGCAGAACACCTCATCCTCTTTACAATCACTGTCAACTGAGGACAGTGGAGCCCTTATGCCTGATGTTGCAGTTGGATAATCAACCTCTTCTTCAATGGACATGAGACCAATGTAGGCCTCCTCTTCATCAGAATCTGAAGACTCAGAATCACTGTCTGATAGGCTAACACTCTTCTTGGCCAAGAAACTCTTTTCAGTTTTCTTGTCCCTGTGACACTTTTTGCCTTCAGACCTCATCTCTTCCTTCTTCTTATCTGGACAGTCAGCAATGACATGTCCACTCCTGTTGCAACGGTAGCAAACAACATTAGACTTAACATGTTTGTTCTGATAGGAATCATACCTTTTCCTAGGGAGGTCATTTCTGGATTTGTCCTTGCTGGAGTGAGGCTTCTTTGAGGTGGAGCTAGAAGAGCTATTGTTCTTCCACTGTCTCCTTCTACTCAACAACTTCTTGAACTGCTTGGAGAATAGTGCTAGTTCTCCATCTGATAGTTCATTTCCAGAGGAGCTGGGATCTGAGCTTTCTGACTCTGCAACTCTTCTTGGTGGAGAAAGAGTCTTTCTCCTGCCTTTTCTTGTGGCTTCAGCTCTGAAGACCACAAACTTCTCTTTGTCATGATAACTGACAGCATCCTCTTCATCCTTCATTGAGTTCAGCTGCATCTCATGTGATAGCAGCTTCCTAAACAGATTCTGGGGCAATGTGTTGGTCAAATTGCCAACTTCTCTGATGACACATATCTTGATGTCTCATTCCTTGTTAAGAGATCTCAAAAACTTATCATTCAACTCATAGTTAGAGAACTGTCTGCCATAAGTGATCAGACAGTTCACTATCTTGAAGAACTTCTCATATCAATCAGCTATGGAATCCTTCTTTCCCTGCTTGAATGACTCATACTGTTGGCTTAAAAAGGATTTTCCGTCATTCCTCACCTTCTCTGTTCCTTCCATGTAGACAATAAGAGAATCTCACATCTCTTTGGTTGTCTTGCAGTGGACCAATTTCTAGAAGGTTGAATCATCTATGACACTAACAATGATGTTCTGTGCCCTCTTATCCATAATAGTAAGGATGACTTCATCCTTGGTCATCTCTGAATACTTATTTAGAGTCTGGACATTTGCATGTAAGACAGAGATCTTCATGAGGATGAAAGGCCCTTTTTGGACTGTAATGAATATACTAGGATCATATGCTTTCATGAATAGCCTGACCCTCTTTTTCCAAATCCCAAAGTTTTCCTTTCTGCAGATTTCGAGCTTCATTGATCTCCACTCCTTATGGTTTTCTCTAGAACCCATAAGTGCAATCCTTTTAGCTATTCTTGGAGATCAACTCAGAATGTTAAGTCCTTTTTGAACAACCTCCCTCAAATAGCACTTGAAAGTCTTTTATTTCAAGTATAGCTAAACACCTAGAGGGGGGATGAATAGGTTTTTCAGTCTCTTTATATTTTTCCTTCTTTAGGTGTGTTGTGAGTTAGTTATTTTCGGCTTTCAAGACAAACCACACAAGCACACACAAGATTTACAGTGGTTCCCCAGACTATGAGTATATCCACTGTCCCTCCCACCTTTCTAACTGTGTGTTAGACAAGACACTTCTTCAAAACTCGGCTCCAAAGAGCTTACAACACAAATTCCTCAGGATTTCTCAGTCTCCTCCAAGACTTACCTCAGGTATAAGGCCCTACCTCAGAGCAAGTTTGCTCCTACAACTCAGTGATCCAAAGATCACCTACCTCAGACTAAATTAATAGTCCTACAGCCCAGGCTAGAAGGATAACCCTACAACTTAGAGAGGATGACTCTCCTACAGCTCAGACACAACATGTCCTACCTCAGATCCACAAAATGATCCTACAACTCAGGCACAAAGACCTTACCACTCAAAGAGAATGACTCCCCTACCTTAGGCAAACTGCCCTACCTCAGACACACATGCACTACCTCAGATCCACACAAAATCCTACCTCAGATCAACAAATGATCTTACACTCAACCTTTATAATTAGGCCTACACTCAGATCCAAAGGACCCTACAGAAAGAAAAGGTTTGTTGATGTTGATTTTACTCCAGAGAAATATTCTCCGAGCCTTCTGCTTCCTGAGCTGAGATGAGCTCAACCCTAACTTCTTCACAACAATAAGAAAGATGATCTTTAAGAAACTGTTGCTTGTGCTGGAAGTATCTCAGAAACACAAGTTTCTGAACTTGCTGATGAAGACAAAGAGTTATCAGTTTTGTGTATTCTTCACTCAGCTAACCTTGACTGCAGATATCAGACTTGCTTTGCTTCTCTTCCTTCTCAGAATATTTTTCTGAACTTGGTGTTGCCGGTGAAAATCGCAACAACTAACTGCTTGAACTTTTGGATCAGCGGATTGAACTTTAGATTCAGGCTCTGCAACAATGGCGAGAGGAAGAAGATGAAGTTCTGCCTCTTTGCGAGAAGATGAAACCCTAAAAGTTGATTTGTTTCCGCCAATCTTATCTCTTTTATCTTCCGCTGTCCAATGGCTATTTGACTCGTGGGCCCGACTGTGGTTGTTGACTGCAACCTTGCTTTTACAGAAAAAGTCGTCCAGTAGGCCCGCGATGTCGTTTGTCGTGTACTGTAGACTTCCCGCAACAATTTGAAATTCTGTTGACTTTTGCTGACGCCAGCATCTGTGGACTTAGCCAAATTCACATTTTCATCCCAAGCGTTGAATGCGTTGAGTGAATAACCTTCACTCAATGCATAAACCCTTAGCCAGATAATCTACATTGCCAAGGGTTGACTGCGTTGAGTGAACCTTCGTCACTCAACGAATTTGGACTTAGCCAATACTTCTGCACTGCTAGGCGTTGAGTGCGTTGAGTGAACCTTCATCACTTAACGAGTTTGGACAACCAATACTTCTGCACTGCTAGACGTTGAGTGCGTTGAGTGAGCCTTCATCACTCAACGCTTCTGGACTTGCCGCTTCTCTGAATGCCTGCCATCTTGCTGAGGCATTGAGTGAACTCCCTTCACTCAACGCTTCTGTACTTAGCCGATTTCCATCTTTATGAATGTGTTGAGTGAACCTTCATCACTTAACGCTTCTGCCTTTGCCTGACTTCTTGTTGAGGCGTTGAGGGAACTGCCTTCACTCAACGCTCTGTACTTAGCCAATCTTCTTAATGAACTTGCGTTTTGTGAGCTGTCCTCACTCAACGCATCTGGACTTAGACAGTTTTTCTGTTTATATCTTCTTAAGCTTTGACTGAACACTGGTCTGTCGACGCTTTCTTCTTTGGGCGTTGAGTGAGCTGTCCTCACTCAACGCTTCTGGACTTAGCTAGTATTCTTGACAGATCTTCAAATGCTTTGACTGTTTGAGCTTGACTCAACGCTTCTTTCTTGAGGCGTTGAGTGTACTGTCCGCACTCAACGTTTCTGGACTTAGCCGGATTTCTTACTTGCCAATGCTGAAGCCTTGACTATCAGAGCTTTACTCGACGCCTCTTGTTATATGGCGTTGAGTGAACTGCCTTCACTCAACGCCTGTTGACTTAGCCGCAAATCTGCTTTGCAAACTGTTGGGATTTGACTGTCCATACTTTACTCAGCGCTTTTTGGCATCTGGCGTTGAGTAAACTGACTTCACTCAACGCCTGTGGAATTAGATAAATTTCTGTTTTTCCAGCATCCTTCCTTGACAACTGGCGTTGAGTGAACTCAGTTCACTCAACGCCCGTGGACTTAGACAAATGTCTGTCTCTCCAACATTCTACCTTGTGACCACCTGTCACAAACTCTTAGACAACCTGTTTAAACTTGTTCTAAGGAACATCCTGCACATATTGAACTGGAACATACATCAAATACAATTATGCTCTTAGTATTGATGGTGATGCCTCTTCAAATACATGGAACATTGCGGGCAATATTCCCAACGAGAGGTGATGGCGGAGGGACAATCGCCGCGGAGAGCGGTGACACGTTAATAGCCGACAAAGATGGCAATTGCAAGAGGAGAGGCGATGACCATGAAGGTGGAAGCTTTCACAAAAGGGTCGCTATCAAATCATCAAACTTGCGTAGGAGTGCAGTCAACTCATCTCGGCGACGAGCTTCTGTGTCCTGACGATGTGTTTTAGCATCACAAAGATGAGTGTCCATGAAGGCCATGAAAATTTGTTGCATGGAACAGGTTGAACCGATGACGGTTGCATCCACTCTACTAAGCTTAACATTTATTGAAAATTATTTGATTGAATACTTAATTCGATGAAGAATTAATTAGAAAATTAATGAAAAATTAATTAATTAATTTTGGTGGTCGCATACTCAATATATTGATAAATTAACATTGAAAAAAAATAATTAATTAATTTATCCGCGTTGTCTTTTTGCGAAAGGAGCCACAACCACTAGAAAAAGGGGTGTTGGGCTCAATGAATCGTGACAGACAACTGCTTTAGGGGAGCTCGAGAAGAAGGGACAGTATGTGGCTCGATGAAGTAGCAGAGAGGAGGAGCGGAAGGCGTGCGTGAATCCCGTACAGGCTCGTGAGGACAGAACTGCTTTCTTCAGAATCGATGCAGTTTCTTGACGGGAAGAGGAGCAGATGGTTCTGGCTTGCGTGCGGCACTAAAGCTGTGGAACAATGGGATGCAGATGGGTTCGATCTGTTGAAGAAGGCAGATAGCTGAGGCTCGTTGGTTGTTTTGGATGAGGTGAAAGATGACCGTGAGGAAGAAACATGGGTTAACGATGAATGATGCGTCAGTATGAGGGGAGAGAAGGTGCGTAGCTTTGGAAGGTCAACAAATCCTCGACGATGGAAAGGCCGAGCGATTGCTGGATGGTGTTGAACAATGAAGACAATGAAGAAGCGGAGGGGTCAACAAAGTGGAATAAGATTTCGAATGGTGGAGAGAAGGCTGTCAAGCTGGGGAAGAGACATCAAAGGAAGGAAGGCTGTAGAAGAGGCGGATCGAGGAGGACGCAACCGTTAAAATGACGCTACTGTTGGACGGTGAAAGAAAGTTCTTCGCCGGAATAGAGGAAGGAACACTCTGATATCAAGTTGTTATGCGCCTACTTGGTTGTTGCCAGAAGAGTGACAAGAGGTGGACATGGTGGTGGCGGAGATACTACAAAGTCTTGAACACTGCTGCTTAAGCGGGGCTTGCTCGAGAGATCGAGAGAGAGAGAGAGAGCTTCCAAATCTCACTCAAGATGGGACATAGACGACTTCATTGCCTACCTTCCATGCAAGACTCTAATGGTCAATATATAAGACTCTCGATTACATGACCGTAATTATAACGAAATGCATAAAATACTAAAAGACATATAATACCCTAACTACGATTCTATATATACGACTCAATACGACTTGACTCATTATATTAATAACTCATTACAATAATAATAATAAATCCAGAACAGGATCCAATCTGATTGAGTCAGTACATCTAGAAATCAACGTATGCCATCACAAAAAAATGCATAATAAAGGTTTTCAGATGCCTAATCTTAACACCTTGCATGGTCGATGTTAAAAGGGAAACTCGGTACCAATCGAGAATGGAATGTGATTCAAAAAGAACATTATGTGATTCAAAAAGACAACATTATACACTGGGTATTGTCTTTATTAATTTCAAATAATGTCATTCAGAGTTACTAATGTTCCACCAATATTTATGAACATGATGATCTGAGTCATGCATCCTTTTCTTGGTCGGTTCGTCATCATTTTTACTGATGAAATTTTGATGTGCTTGAAGAATGAGATGACTATTTGCCTATTTCTCAAAGCGTCTATTTTGGCTAGAGGAGGTGGCCTCTCTGCCACATAATCTGCTTTAAATGAATCTTTGTGTATCCTGCCAAAACATCTGCAATCTCCGAGAGGCTATCCTAGCCTGATTAATGCTACAAAGATTCAGAAATTCTCGGGCTTAGCATGATACTATTGAAAGTCAAAGACTTCTTGATGTTTTCTACCCAATGACCCATTTAATCCAAAAAGCAATAAAATTTGAGTAATCTTCAAGGGCAATGAGTTCCTAAACGATAAGAGGACCACCCGGTTGAGTTTGTTCTAGAAAAGGAAAAAACCGCGTGGTTTAACTTAGTATGAGATATGATGAATCAAAATAGATAATAATTTTGCTGAGAGTAGTTTGATGAGGTATGATATATAGTTTGGTGACAAACCATGTGAAATCTAGTGGACTAGTAATATTCCGAATCCAATAAGGGCAGTCCGATGAGGCAGAGATTGCTTTGGGGATGTGTGACCCAAGTAACACAGGTCCTGGCCGACTTCTTGGATGACAAGCTTTAGGTAAAAGGAGGTGCATAAATGAACAAAATTTTACGTCGAAGTTGGATGGAAAGTTGTGCTTAAATAATAAAATATAACTCTAGATGGCAGAGACATCTTTTTTGATCAAATTATGAAGTTGTGTTAGAAACTGCATAATTAAGTGTGCTGTAGTGTGAGTAGTCTTGGAATATGAGCTCTTGGGAAGTACTCGTAGGCCACTTGTGGAAAAGGACAAAACCATGGGGTTCTTCTAAATATGGCCTGAGATGAACAAAAATGGACAACACTTCTGATATTTTGGCGGTTGGGTCCTTATAACAATTATCCGTTCGCATCTCACAAAGATAAATTGGTGCACCTTGTTTTGACATGTCTTCACTTAGCGACAAGGTCTTGATGAGTACTAGACTTTGGAAGTCATCCTATTACACTTAATGTTTAGTTGAACGGATTTTCATGATAAATATTTAACTTTTAATCTTATACGTATTTTAACACAATCGTGAAATTAAATTACAACATTCACATGCCTAAATACATTCCAGAGATATATACAATGCGCTATGAAATAATACAATGTGCCCTTGGACGGGTTCCAAGGGATTGCGCCCTTGGCAAGTTCCAAGGGGTAGGGCCCATGATAGGTTCAAGGGGTAGAGCCCTTGGCTGTAGTCCAAGGGAAGAGCCCTTGTGGGGTTCGGGGCAATGCCCCTAAAGCTAAACAAAATTCACCTTCATTTTTCATATAGAAAAGTCATAAACAATTTATGTTCCGGGGCTAATATCCGTGGTTACAGAACAATTCCAAAATAACAACTTCACAATCGACAATTTTAAACACCGCTCGACGATCGTTGATTAGCAGTCGACGGTTGTCAATCGATCCCATAATTTCATAAATCTTTCAGAGGTGTAACCGATCATTGTTGGACACGCAACGATCTACAATCGATATTTGGCGTTCAACGAATGACAGTTTAAGAAATACCAAGAAGAACATGCTTTTTGGGTTAGGGGTTTCACAAGTTTCTCTGGTACTACTGTTAGGTTTCAAAGACATGAAATACATAGTTGGAATACATGAAATCCCGACAAAATCCATGCAAAAACAAACTAATCAGGACATCTGAGTTATGAATGTAACAAAACATTAAAATTGGGTTGCATTTAAGAAGAATTTGTCGAAGACAAACATAAAAATTATCTGCATCTCTATCAGTATCCATACGATGCCTGGAACTCCGACACAGTTTGTCCAATGGTCTCGTGGAAGGAAGAAGATCGTCCGTCTATGATACAAAGTACTCGCTTTGTATCTACAATGATGATATCTGTTTTTTCCTCTCCTCAAAGTCTCTTTTGTTCTTGTTTCCAAGGTGATCGCAAAACAATCAAACAGTTAGTCTTACTATCAACGCAATATGAGCCTATAGGGTCGCACATAAGAGTGTTTGAAGAAATTAAAGGAAAGATTGTGTTGGCCCCACTCATATGGGATATGATAAAGAGACCAAATCTATGACAAAGAATTCTGACGTGTTGCGTCGAGTGTGTATTGACGCACGTCGAGTGCGTATCGATGCATGTCGACTAGATATCGACACACGTCGACTAGATATCGATGCAGCCAAGCTCAACGTCGAAGCAGGTGCTTTATCGACGCTACATCGAGTAGAAATCGACGCAACGTCAAGTTCTACTCGACACAGGTACGTCGACTGCGTGTCGACGCAGTTGCGTCGAATGCCGGTGAGTGTATCTCGATGTTGCGTGCGTCGAGTTCTTATCGACGCACGTTGAGTGCAAGTCGACGCATGTTGAGTTTTGACGGATTTCTAAGGAGACTTTTGTCTGTTTGTTTTCCCGGGGTATAAATAGACTGAGAAAAGAGTTTTCCAAAAAAAGGTAACTTCCAGTGTGTGCTTTTGAAGCCGTCACCAACCCTAGATCCCGTCATGACTTGTCGCTGCCTCTCCTGGAGCAAACCTAACAGTTTGTGGAGACACAGAGAACATTCTTTTCTCCATACCAAATCTTGTTGGACATGTTCTTGGTGTTCTCCTCCACTTGTGTGGATACCTGTAGAGTCGCAGATCTATTTCTGCGTGGACTCAGCCTTCTGGAGCATCTTGATTGAGTATTGATCCAATCCATCTAAGATATATTGCAATCTCTTTTCTGTTTTACTTTTTCAATCAATGTTTCATCGCAAGATCCAGTTTTTGTTTAGGGTTTTCTTGAACTATATTCTGATGCGCACATATGATGTATTATTCCACTTCTGTATAGAAGACCCAACATCTTTCTCAGAGAAGCCCACGTAATGCATTTGTCCTTCAGGCGTGGCTATGCACTAGTGAGCCACAATATCAATAATGCTCTCCGAAGTCAACATATGTGTTGGTGGTCCCGAAGAGACTGCTTGTAGTGTCGTTGTAACAATAGGTGTCTGACTCAGAGGTGGGTGATGCATGTAGTAAAGTGGGGATGAGACTGAGGTTGGGGTATGTAAGGCACAATGGAGGGCCCAAGAGCTGGATTCGCATACTCATGAGGTTTGAAGTAAAGTACCAAGTATTCAACATTGAATACTTGGTGGATACCCATAATTTTAGGGATGTCAAGCTCATAGGCATTTGTTTCGATCCTTCTCACAATTGTGTCGGGACCTCTGTGCTTGACATTCAAATTTTTAGCAGAACCTCAGGGAGCCTCTCCATACAGATTCAAAATATCATTGGCTTGTCTTCGTGAAAATAAGCTCCTTATGACTATTTGTATAAGTTTTTTACATTTCATACTATATGTAAATTTATGTAGGATCAACTTATGTAACTTCTGCAAATGATGGATAAAAGACTTAACAAACTTATATGTCATGACTTGGAAGGGATCAGGATGAAGTTAATGGCTTCCTAGGCTCATATTCTAAAACTATATGGAATTGACTCGGCCCAGTAAACCTATTAACTGACCTATTATACTCAAATTCCACTATAAGAAGTACCGAGTTCAATTTATCGTATGCTCACCGTCTACACACTGTAGCGAATATCCATGACTCTTATTAACCACCGTAGTCTCTCAAACAATCCGAGGGTAATTTGTAGATGTGAACTTGATGGTTGTACCCATCTTGTGCCATAGTGTCTTCTAAAAATAACTCATAAATTTCACATCTCGGTAGACACTATGGTCTTGGGTAGACCATGCAACCTAAAAATATATCTTCACAAATACTGACACAACATGTGATGCCTCAGCAGTCTTGCTACAAGCACATGATTCATCTTAAATAAGTTCGATATGCCAACATATATGGAATCGTGTGTTGCAGGCTTAATGTTCAGTTATTATGTCGTCTTTTACTCGAGTCAGTCGGGCTTCATTTTGTTATCTTTTATTATGTTTTATTATTGATTTTCTCATATGTCGCATTTTATGTAAGTCTATGTATTATGAATTTTTTATGTTTATGCCCTTTGTACGTCAATTTTTAATGATCCTTAGGTCCTGGAATGATGCACAAGTATTTCTCTGTCTTCAAAGGGATTTTGGTAGCTCTCTCACTCAAGCACACCCCGCTTAAGTAGTTGTGGTTTTGACATCTTAGCATCCTCCTTCCCCACCTCCGACCGCTCCTTCGACGATTCTTCAACGTTCTATGGATTAGCTCATAATAACTTGGTATTAAAGCCACCTTCCGTCGGATCTACGATTCCCTTTCACAACCATCTTTGATCACATCTGTTGTTGTTGTCATCAAGATGATTACACCTCCCAGAAGGTGGTCCAAGATTACATAGAGCCTTCGTTTGTTACACCGACGAGGTCAATTCTACCAGCCCTCGCTTAGTGAGACTATTCCCGCTCAATCCCGACCCAAGAGGAAAAAACCCGTCATTCTCAACTCCCGTTACTCTATTGTGGCCATTTTCGACCTGTCCTGACTCACGACAATACCATTCGACAACCTCAGTCCAGTGACTCATCATCGTTCAATTCACGTCAACCTGCTAGCTTTTATGCTTCGTCGAACTGCCAACATCGACCTCCTGCCCTGTTGTATCGATTTTTTGCAAGCCTTGCAATATCAATCTTCTGCAAGCCGACACCCAATCACATCCTCTGTTAGTCGACCTCATTTGTCAGCCGCTCATTCGATTTTGCTGATCTTATTTTCCATTCGATCAAACCACCAGTCGATCTCATTCGGAGATTCCATTGGGGACTCTGCACTCCTCTGCTAGCGTGTTTTCTCGAGGCCACCTATGTTATTAAAGGCACAAGGTGCACAAAGGCGCAAAAGGGTCCTGGTGCCTAGGCGCAGGCACGCGTCTGAGGCATGTGTGATGCAAAAATGAAAAAAAAATCAGCGAATTGGGCACCCAATTCGCCGCAATTCGAGGAATTGGGCGCCTAGGTGCGCCTCAGGCACATCACACACCTCTGCCTGGTGTCCGCCTGAGGTGCGCCTAAGGCGCGCCTTTAATAACATAGGAGCTCACCTTCTCACAGAGAGCTTTATCATCAATATATTTATGTTAATGTATTGTTTATCATTTTTTTTATATCAATATAGGGAAGCGTCGCAGTTCATATGACTCACCAAGTTTGAGCATATCAATCTCACTCATTCCACCAGAATCATGCAGTCCCGCAACTCGCTCCGTTTTTTACTCCTCTCACACCATGGGAGACTCGTCGAATCAACTAAGTTAGCTTATGTTCATGATGCAAGCTCTCTTGGAAAATCAAACTACAACAGACCTATAACATACAGAAGCTGAGGTGTGCCATTAGGAGACCATTGCTGCCCTCTCCAAGTAGCTCAATGATCTCACACTTGCCCTGCTAGTCACCACCATTCCTGCACATGAGCAACCTGGAAACAGTCAGGCGCCTCCACCATTGCTTTTTTGCCAGGATTTCCCAACCATGTTACTGATAGGAAAAGTGAATCTATGTATTTCTCTACAATAGTGTGTACATATATACATGAGAGGGTGATCCCAACACTCAAGGTGAGTCTAAGCTATATTACCATATATAGTGTCTAACACCCTCCCTCAAATTCAAGGGGGATCATATATCGAGAGTTTGGACAATAGATACGTATGCTGGTTCCGCGTCTGTGGCTTAGTCATCATATCTGCAAGCTGCTGCTCCTACCGACGCTCTCATGACATTACACTTGACGGGGTTGGTTGATGCATATCTAGAATAGTTTCAGATTCTTTTGGCTCACTTTGCGATACCCCCGGAGATGCTGGTCGCCATCTTTATGGCTGGTTTTTGCGAACGACTGCTATTGAATCTTGAATTTTAGGCTCCTCGACACTTGGTGGCTGCCTTTAGTTTAACAAGATTATGCGAATGTCGATTTCAGTTGGATTAGGGTGACTATATAACACTGGCACAAGAACTCAAGTCAGATGATCTGAGGGTACTCAAACCCCATATATTCGTCAGTTGTCTCCTGTAGAAATGTTTGACCGTCGCTCAAAAGGGTTTTGGTATAATTGCGATGAAGAATATACTCGCAGTCCTCATTGCACGAGGCTTTTTATCAGGACATGGAGGGCTCTGATGATGAGTGAATTGAGTGAAGTGGACACTGACTTCGATCTCCCTTGAGCTTGACAATCTCAATTTGAACGACGAGATAGATGTTACGGGTTTCGTGCCCAGTTATTATGTTGTCTTTTAATCAAGTCAGTCAGGCTTTCTTATGTTTTATTATTGATCATCTTTTATGGCGCATTTTATGTAAGTTCAAGTGTTATGACTTATTTACGTGTATGTCCTTTCTATTAAAGGACACCTTGGAGTCTTGGAGTTATAGGAAAGTGTTTGTCATTCTCTCTATTTTCAAGAGAGTTTTGTATGTCTCTCACTTGAGCACACTCTATCTAGATAGCTGCGACTCCGACTCCGTAGTATCCTCCTCCGTCATCCCCGCCTCCAGCCGCTCCTCTGATCGTATCCAACATTCTGTGGGTTAGCTCGTAACATCGTGCTTCCTAAGAGTGCGAGGAAACCCGAGCATGAAGTCAATGTTGATGTTTATCTATGCATGGTGAGGGACCGGCAGAGGAAGTCCAGTGTTCTACTTCAACCCCTTAATCCTCTGGCAGATACAATAATGAAAAATGATGCATGTCACGTCCTTATTTAGGTTTGCCCAAGAAGAACAGTCATCAACCAATGTTATTGCCTTGTCTCTACCAAATTGACGAACAATGCCACCTATATTCATCTCCAAAATCCGGTAATCTCAATAGGAAGCCCGAGGTATGCACAAGTGAGAACCCTGTTACAAGTAGTTCTCCATGATTCGGGACCCATAGGTAGGTTTTAAGGGTGTAAGGTTTTGGTTTTAGGGATCTCTCACTGAAATCAGAAAAGGATTGGTGATTAGTCTCTCAAATTCATCTACTCGTGCTCTCATTATCTCTAATAATGCAACTTGGTTGCTTAAAGCATCTGCAGGTTTGTTCTCAACAGCAAACAGTGTTTGAGAACATAGTAGAAGTTTCGTAGGTATTGACCTACTTTGAATGGCGATGCCTCGTTTTCTTCTGAAAGTCGAGTTATCATAATGTCTGATGATATTAATATATGACAAACTCTCTAGATAGGAGATAGTACCTCCACCTGCGCAGCGATTGAACTATCTCATAAAACTCCATATCATAATTTGAGTATTTCTGTTGGGCTTAATTCTATTTCTTACTTCAATATACTTCCAATGCCAAGCAAATGCATTACATGCTACCTAAAATGTACTTAATGAAATTAGAGAGTCATAACAAGGGGCAATCGTCAACGTTTTCTTCATTTCATCAAAAGCTCTTATGGCTTCATTGGTCTACTAAAAAACACCCTTATGAATTCTATAAAATAGGTCATGATGGTGATAAAGGCCTTGACAACCCCCTATAGAGCGTGATAAGTTCATGAAAATCATGTGTACAACCCCATGTTCAGCGAGTGGCGCCGGCAGGAGCAGGCCCGACCAAGTCGGAGGAGCGAGTGCCATGGAGTTTGCCAGACTCGCACGGACGGGGTGAAGCAGAATGCGGGGCGAGTGGACTATCTGGGCTCGCACTCGCCCCTGAACCTGGGTAGATGATGGGCGAGTGGGATGGTCGGATCCGCACCCGCTTGGACCCTAGGAGGGGGAGGCGAGTGCCAGCCCCATCGAGCACTCGCCGCCAAAGGCGAGTGGTCTTTCCAGGGACCACCCACCCGGTAGTGCCTTTTACCATTCCGCCCCTGTTGGTCTGTCAGTATCCTTTCAGAACAGCTGAGTTGCGCTGTTGGCAGGCCGATTTGGGCTGCGTATAGCCTGATAAAACAGCGGAGTTGCGCTGTTAGCAGAACGAGTTTTGAATTCTATAAATAGACCCACGAGGGTACCTTTGAAGGCGAATTTTCTCATTTTCCTGGTCTTGTAGCGCTTTCTGAAGAACCCTTAGCTCAGCACTGATTAAATAGGGGAAGCGCTATAAGATTTTCTGGGTGTGTGGTGAGACCTCCGTGCTGCAGTCATGAGTCAATCTCTAATCCTAAGTCTCCGGTTGAGTGAGCTCATTTGGAAAAGTAGGTGTGTGGTCACCCCTTCTTAGGGTCCGAAGTCCACAGAAGCCGGTTTCCGATTTCAACATTTTTGGTGCTGTGAGCGTGGAGCGTGACTAGCACGAAAAGTCCTTAGCGAGCTCAATGATTAGAGGCGAAGGACAAGGATCTGATCCGGTTGACTCGCCGCCCCCTCCTCCCCTCGCCACCCTCGAAATGTTCGAGGACTTCAAGAAGGAAGTCAAAGATCTCGTACTGTTCACGCTCGCGGCTCGTGGAGAGTGCTCCACGCCCTCCATCCCAGTAGTCACTGCCCCAATTCTGGGCGAGAACGCCCCCGTCAGGCAGCCTGGGAAGGAAGTTGTGGGGGAAGGCAACGAGCGAGATCTCCCAGGGTGAACGCTGTTCCCCAGCTCGGCAAGTGCGGGTAGGGTCGGCGAGGTGGAGGCGCGAGATCGCCCTGCTAACCTTGCAAGTGAAGGAAGTACTTTAATCGAGCTAGTCGCCTCCGCCCAAGTCCCAGAGGGATTCCGCGAGCCGGAGATGTCCTACTGCACCGGTAGGGATGACCCGGTTCAGCACATCAAGTGGTTCAAGGATGTGATTTCAATCCGACAGATGACAGACATTTTCAAGTGCCAGCTCTTCGCCATAAACCTCAAGGAGAAGGCAAGAGAGTGGTTTCACCATCTTCCCACCAGCTCCATTTACTATTTCGAGGACCTGCATCGAGGGTTCTTGCTGAGTTTTTCAACTTCAAAGAAGTGGAAGGAGTCAGAATCTCTGTTTCTCATCAAGCAGGGGGTGGAAGAGATGTTGGGGGGTTACGTTGACAGGTTCCAGGAGGAGGTCTTCCAAGTTCAGGAGATGCCTGGGCACACCCTCATGCTGCCCTTCACTCTGGGGCTGCGACATGGGTTCTTCAGGATGGAGCTGAAGCGGGTATCTCCTGTGTCCTTCAAAGAGCTGATGGAGAAGGCAGCCAAGGAGGTTGAGGGAGAATCGGCGAATCCGGCATTCGCCAGGAGAATAACCAAGTGGGCAGCAGAGAAGGTGAGAGAACCAAGAGGAGGAAGGAGTCAAGAAGCGAGGAGGTGAGAGACCAGGCAACAGTAACAACAACAGCCGAGATAGGGTCGTCAGGAGCTGAAAAACCGCTGGGTTGGAGGCAGCAGAAGTGACACGACCAGGGCCAAAGAAGAGGTTTCCCGGAGGGGAAAACCACCAAGGAGGGCAAGGTCGGTTCAACCCCCCTGGCTGGAGGCAAGGACAGAGACCTCTACCCGAACAACACCAGGCCATAACAATAGCCCTGGGGAGGAGGAGAGGCGTCCATAGGAGGAGGCCGGAAGGCAGGGCAGAGCTACCCTACTGCGATTTTCACCAGGAGGAAGGCCATGTGACGGCTACCTGCCCAGAATTCTTGGAGATGAGGAGGGTAAGAGAGCGGGCCCCACAACCTTTATTTCGGTGCCCGCCCCATCCAGCAGAAGAAGAGGCCTGTCGCCGACAGGCTGGCTGAGCCCATCCGGGAGGAGGTAGGTAAGCTCCTTAAGGCAGAGTTTGTATCGGAGATCCAGTACCCAGACTTGTTCTCCAACGTGGTGATGGTTAAGAAGGGGGACGGACGCTGGAGAATGTGTATTGATTTCTCACTTTTAAATAAAGCATGCCCTAAGGATTGCTATCCCCTGTTTCGAGTCGACGCGCTGATTGACTCAAACGTCGGTTTTTCTCTAATGAGTTTTGTAGATGCCTTTTCAGGATACAACCAGATCAGGATGCACCCCCAGACATAAATGATATTTCCTTCATTACAGTGGATGAGTGCTACTGTTATAAGATGATGCCCTTTGTGCTGAAGAATGCATGGACAACGCATCAAAGAATGATGGATTGAGTCTTTCAGGAACAAAAGGGAAAGAATTTGGAAGTGTACGTGGATGACCTCATGGTGAAGAGTCGGGATGCGAAATCTCATCTCCAAGACCTGGAAGAGACCTTCCACACCTTGCAAAAGTATAAAATGAGGCTGAACCCCCTGAAGTGCGTTTTCGGAGCAAGCAGGGGAAAGTTCCTGGGTCCCCTCTTACTCCGGCGGGGGTGGAGCCCAATCCTTATAAGGTAAGGGCGATCATAGAGTTAGAGTCGCCGCGGAATGCCACAGAAGTCTAGCGCCTGACAAGGAAGCTTGCGGATCTGAGCAGGTTCCGCTCTCGGGCAGGCTAGTAGTTGATGGCGACGATGCTGATGCGGCCGTTGATCCCCTTCATAGAGAGTTCGTGGATTGGGACGATCGTTGCCGCAAGCTCGAAGATGAAATTTTACCCCGACGTTTCTTCGCCAACGTCGCCGCCATTGAATAAAATATATAATTATAAATTAAATAATTATATATTTTATATTCTATCAATTATTATTTTAAGTTTTTATTTCATTTCATGTATGATGGGTGCCTATAACCATCAAAAGTGTTTAATTTCATGCATTTAATTTTTGTATTGTTTTTATTTCATGATGGGTGCATATAACCATCATAGTTTCATTTTGAATTTTGAATGAAGGAGATGGAGTGGTGTAGGCTATATATATTGATAGCGACGATGTTGATGCGGTCGTTGATCTCCGTCATAGAGGGTTCGTGGATTGGGACGATCGTTGCCGCAAGCTTGAAGATGAAATTCTACCCTGACGTTTCTTTGCCAACGCCGTCGCCATTGAATAAAATATATAATTATAAATTAAATAATTATATATTTTATATTATATCAATAATTATTCTAGTAATTTTTATTTTAAGTTTTTATTTCATTTCATGTATGATGAGTGCCTATAACCATCAAAAGTATTTAATTTCATGCATTTAATTTTTGTATTGTTTTTATTTCATGATGAGTGCATATAACCATCATAGTTTCATTTTGAATTTTGAATGAAGGAGATGGAGTGGTGTAGGCTATATATAACCATGATTATGAATTATTTGATAGAATAATTAATGATAAGAATTTGAATCACTAAAATCCTCCTTGAGATCTTTTTCCCCTCCTTTTCAAATCCGGCCAAGGTCTTCTCCCCCTCTTCTAACTGACCTCCTCTCCCCCTTCCTCTCTCTCGGCCTCTCCTCCACCCTCTAGCCTCCTCCCTTTCAAAACCGGCCACCATTCCTCTACACAAATTCGACCACCCTCATCCCTACCAAAACCAACCAACCTCTTTTCTTTTGGGTGAAATTCGACCAAGGAAAAGATCCCCCCTTGTGGATTCCCACTCCGGCGTGAAGTGACGAAGGCGGACGAGTTTTCTCTCCATCCGGCGTGACTCCGACGTAGCCGTTGAAGGACGATCCAGAAAACAGTGAATCAGAATCATTCATTCCGATTGGGTAACGAAATCTTGCTACTTGTGTGTTTTTCCCTCTAGATTAATTTTTGTGGTGGAATACTTTGTCGTTGAATCTTGATAGCATTAATTTTATCGTGGTTTATTCAATTGATTTTTGTTGTTCATCCTTATTTTATTTAAGTTCGAGAGTTTTGACGACCCTTCGTTCTCTTTTTGTTGGGAGAGATCTACCGTTTTCCGAATCACAAATTTTGGTAGATCTCTTTTGGTACAACCATCGCTCGATCAGACCGGGTGGGTCCTTTTAGCCGGAAAGAAAATTGGCCTATAGCCTTTTATTCGATCCTAATCGGTTTGGCTACCCGTACGTTAGCATTTAATTGATATAATTGCTTAGCGTGTGCGCTGCGTTGGAATTTGTGCGAGTGTAAAATTTGATCGTAGAGAGACAATCGTGCTTAGTCCATAGATTGTACGGTGTCAACGTGTGAGCCTACATCAATTTGATATCAGAGGGAGGTTCACGTCAATTTCCTAATTGGCACCCTCCCCCTCCTGCTTCGTTCGTCGACACGCACTTGTCTTCGTTTTGTGAAAATTATAAATTTTTTTCCTGGTCAGCCAATAACGGCCTAAATATTTTTATTTTTCTGCAAAAAAATCAAATTTTTTTTAATAATCTCTTTATTATTTTCAGTAAGAAAATCAAAAAAAATTCTTTCTACCCGAGTATTAGGTGGGAACAATTCGGTCTTTCAAATATTTTGTTGGATCAGAAGTATTACCCATTGCATGCGCACTCGATTAGGTACAGAGTATTCCCCGTCTTCTTCCTATATGGCAGACGAACGAGATGCGGGTCACGGTCTCACAGCGATTGAGGGACTCCGCAAGGATTTCACTGAACAAATGACGACTATTAGGGAGACGCTTCACGATCTGAGATTAAATCTCGCGGCTCCCCGTAATCAACCCGCCAACCAACCTACGGAAGGAAATAATAACCCTAACCTTAACAATAATAATGAACAAGTTCCGCGAGCACCGTACGAGTTTGATATTACTAGGGCCTTCCGGGTCAAACCCCCATCATACGATGGATTGGGAGAACCCCAAGTTTTCCTAGACTGTGCTATGGAAATAGAGTGCTACTTTGAGTGGTACAATCTGACTGTTGCGGATAAGGTGCGAGTGACGAGAATGAAGTTGTTAGGTAGAGCTAAGATATTCTGGTTGATTGAGTAACGACGTCTGAGAGGCGAGAATGGTGAATTACTCATTGGTTGGGTTGTCATGAAGGACATGCTGACAGACCAGTACGTCCCTAAGTATCATCAAACACAGGTGTTTGATGATTTGACTACCCTTAAACAAGGGAATAAGTCGGTCTCTAAGTATATGAGTCTTCTTAAGGATATGATGGTTAGGTGTGATGTGAAGGAGATGCCAGAGATCACCCCATCTAGGTTTCGTAAGGGTTAAACCCTGACATTTAGGGTAAATTACTGCGTTATGGTTACACCGACCTAAACACCACTTTTAATGCTCTATTAGATATTGAGAAGCACAACGTTCATAAGAATAGGACTCGCTCGTTTCAGAAGGGAAAGTCCGTCTTAGGACCACCACCTACCTCCACCTATGTAGATGTGGTATCTCTTGATTCTGAGAATGACCCCGTAGTTGAGAGTATTCTGACATGTATGTTACTGCCCGACGATTCTGATGAGTCTGAAATTGAGGGAATATCTAGTGATTTAGAAGACGATGTATGAGATGATGATAGTCTGATCTGTGAGAGTATTCTGTTGCCTATTATTTGCCCTGCTAGCATTGTGTCTGACCACCCTAGTATTGTGTGCCCTATCCAGGATACGATCCCCATCGTAATAGAGTCTACGATCGAACCCGCTGAGATTATATCTAAGTTATATGAGGAGACTGAGAGTGAGGATTTCCCTATTGATATTGTGAATGAGTTACCATCTGAGGGAAGGGTTATTTTGGACGAATCTATTATTATACACCCGGATGAGAGTTCTTTGATGATATTGAAGGAACACGAAGGACTATTGGCAATGGAGCGTAGCGGAGCGCAAGGATTTGTTTTTTTTTTGAACAATTAAAACTAAACCATCACAAAGGGTTTAGGATATGTTACCTCTAGAGAATATATCTCTAGGTGAAGTGGCGAATGCGAGGATGAAGACGGCAACGAATCCACCACGAAGGAGAAAGCAATCTCTTTCGCCTCTTGGTTCACCTTGAACCCGAACAGAGAGGAATCTCTATTCCGTTGACGGGGAATAGAGACACAAAGCCTAGACTTTCTCTTCCAAGTGTGCCGAGGACTCCTAGTGGCCGAACCACACTAGTCGCCGGGAGAAGAAGAAGAGGAGAACGGTTGGGCTTGACAGGACCGACTCCTCCACCAACCGTCGGCGAGCTTCAAGAGACCGACCAGCGACGATAAGGAGGGGCCGATGAGGTGAGCTCTCGCCGGTGAGGAGGACAGAGGCGGCGCGGCTTACCTTCGGCGCGTGCAAGCAGCGATCGCAAGGGCGCCGTCAAGAGAGGAGTCCGCGCACAACCCTAGCCCTGATATTTACCTATTTATATATCTCACATTCATATATATATATATATTTATATATATATACATATATATATTTATATATATACATATATATATATATTTATATACATAAATATTTCTTATACATATACATAAATGTATTCCTAAATCAAACCCATATGGTTACAGTTAACCAAACTATAAAATTGTGCTCCCCTACTAAAACAATTACGACGACTAGCCTCGTCATAATTTCCTCTTTTAATAGTCGCACAGAGAGAGAGAGAAAAACTTGTCTAAGCATGTCGAGTCACGACATAATGCGCTCGCACTTACTATTGTATTTAAATTTTCCAGAAAATAAATATCCAAGTAAGTCGAACTGATACTGTTCCCGTTCATTTGGTGTGACCTTATAGAGCAACTATGTCGTCAAAGCGATAATATAACAACCTATATTGTGGACTATAAGAGGCTTTGCCACTGCATTATAGTCGCCTCAATAACATAGTAACTAGGTAACGCATTTTGATGACCTGTGTCTTTATCTTTGTCACATGATATCATAAATATTGTGCAAAATAGGAGCGTGTCATTTTCGCACTACATTTAATTTTTCTCAGTCTCATAAGCGACGTGTATTTATAACTACATCAGTTATATTGCATGCTATACAAACTCGCTTTACCAAGGGGCCCGTTAATATCTTTTCTCAAATAAATTTGAGGGACACAGAGATTTTCTCGTGTAGATTACACACGCACAGGTATGAGTAACGAATCACGATATGTATCACCATCAAAAGATAGTCTTCAACCGCAGTCACATTGCTCACACCAATGCGCCAAATCTACACATCTCAAATCTACAAATCATAAGACACGTTGTGAACGTTAATGACACTCAACACAATCCAAATAATGATACAACATGGAATAGGTCAAACTCAATATGTATAAAACACATATACATATTCATACGATTAAATGATAATCCCTTATCAACATTTATAGAACTACAATGTACTTTAATCGATATGACAATCTTAACTTGGTAATCAATGTTCCTCTTTGATTACCTCGATTGTGAGCAGAGCATAAGATTACGTGATGGTATAAACTCAGAGTTCTATAGTTCAGGACCAAGTGCATCTTCCCAAACCAAATATGAGACTCAACACATAATCAAGGAACACAATGTGAAAACATTTATAAGCAAAAAATAACTTTCAAAAACACCACTTCCTTCAATCTCCCACTTGTTTTTAAAGTTTCTTAATCAAGAAAAGTAGAACATAAAGAGAAACCCATAGAATCAATCGACAAGCCACTCTCCATGGTCTTGAAGCCCCATGGTCTCGAAGTGAACTTCGCCTTTGGCTTGAGACAAAGGTTTTGTGAAGGGATCAACTGTGTTACTGTTTGTGTCTATCTATAAAAGTGCAATTTTGCCTTCGTCAATAAAGTCGCGAGTAACAAAATACTTTCTGTCCATGTATTTTGTTTTATGATGTGATTTTGGCTCCTTGATTTGAGAAATAGAAGCGTTATTATCGCAAAACAACTTCAAGGGCCCCTCACTGGACGCAACGACTCCTAGTTCCTCAAGGAACTTCTTAATCCATACTCCTTTGCTTGCTTCTGCGGCCGTCATGGCTTCCGCTGCGGTGGTCGAGTCAGCTGTAGTTGATTGTTTCCAACTCCGCCAACTCACGACACCACCATTCAGAAGAAAAACGAACCCAGATTGAGATCTCCTATCATTCGGATCTGTCATAAAGCTATCATCAGTGTACCCTTCGGCAGCTAGATCCTTCTGCCCACCAAAAACAAGAAACTTATTCTTGGTCCTCTTCAGGTACCTACGAATATTTTTGACGGCAGTCCAATGATTAGGACCGGGCGAAGCCTGATGTTGACTAGTCATGCTCAAAGCATATGTGACATCCGGTCTTGAGCAAGTCATGGCGCCTGGTGAAGACATTCCTTGGGAGTGGGGGTGATACTAGAAAGTCCCCAGGGAACGTGGATAGAGCAGATAGTGGTCATCCACTTCCCTATCACCAACAATCAAGCGGAGTATGAGGCGGTAATCGCGGGGCTACGTCTGTCAAGAGAACTGGGGGTGCATGACGTGGAGGTGCTAACAGACTCCCTGGTAGTGTCCTCTCAAATCGGCGATTAGTTCGAGACAAGGTATCCTACTCTCCAACTGTACGTAGGAAAGGTGAAGAGCATCATCAACATGTTCCAAACGTTCTCCATCCGGCGCTTGAAGAAAGCGAACAAGTGGATCGGCTGGCTAAGTTCGGACCCCGTGCGGGAGGAACTATAACTGATTTATTCCGCCCTTCTATTGATGAAGGGGAGTTGATGGAGGTGATCCAGCCCCCCTTGTGGATGGATCCCTTTATAGTTTTCTTATCCACGGGAGAATTCCCGTAGGGCCTGGACAAACAACGTTTCTAAATCAACATACTACCTGATGCGCGAAGAGAAGCTGTACAAGAAGACCCTCTCAGGATTTCTGGCACGTTCCGTGCAGCTGAGGAGGTGGTCCCGAGAATCTTGGAGGAAATCCATTCCGGTGAGTGCGACAGCCACTCAGGAAGCAGGATTCTGGAAGGGAGGATAGTGAGGCAAGGGTATTTTTGGCCGACCCTGGGCCGGGATGCCACCGAATTTGCAAAGACGTGTCAGAAATGCCAATTATTCGCTCCTCTCCAACTGCTACCGGCTCAGATGCTCAGAAGCATCACTGCGCCCTGACCCTTCGCTATCTGAGGAATGGATCTTGTGTGACTCTTCTCGCAGGCCAGCGGGCAGAGAAGGTTCCTGTTAGTTATGATCGATTATTCTCTAAGTGGTTGGAGGTCAAGACGCTGGCCAAGGTAACCTCTCAGGTGATTCGTAACTTTGTGTGGGGAGAAATCATTTGTCGTCATGGGTTGCCTCAGGCCATGATCACGGATAATGGGCCACAGTTCGCCAGTGCAAAGTTCATCAACTTTTGTAGTCAACTGGGGATAGATCTCAGATTCGCGTCGTCCTATCACCCCCGGAGCAATGAGCAAGTAGAAGCGGCAAGCAAGATCGTCGTGAACTTGTTAAAAAAGAAGGTAGAAAACTTGAAGGGGTGTTGGGAGGAGCAACTCCCTTCGGTCCTCTGGCCCTTGAGGACCACACCCAACACGACCACGGGGGAGACTCCTTTTAAGCTCTCCCACGGCTGCGAGGCGGTACTCCCGATAGAATTCGAGG
Organism: Platanthera guangdongensis; assembly: GCA_039583875.1. Taxonomy (NCBI): domain Eukaryota; kingdom Viridiplantae; phylum Streptophyta; class Magnoliopsida; order Asparagales; family Orchidaceae; genus Platanthera; species Platanthera guangdongensis. The sequence goes on from CM077154.1 coordinate 17,815,195, forward strand.
TCCGGACGCTGCAAATAGTGGAGGCAGAAGAAGGTAGAGAGGAATGAAGGGAAGAGAACGAGAATGAGTTACGACTCTCTCTGGATCTAACAAAGGAACTTCGTGATGTGACCACCGCCAGGAAGGAAGAAATCAAGCGACGAATGACCAAGTACTTTGACAAACATGTTAGAATCAAGCAGTTCACAGAGGGAGACCTGGTCCTAAAAAGGCAGATGCCGCGGGAAGATCAGCAACAATGGGAAAGCTTCACCTAAATTTAGAAGGCTCGTACGTAGTTGAAGAAGCACTAAAGTCAAGGGGATATCGCCTCCAGAATGTAGAGAGTTAGACCCTAAGTCACACTTGGAGCAGTGACGATTTGAAGCATTTCAATCCTTGAATCATGTAATTTTCTTTTCTAATATTAAACCTCATAGTATCCCAGATCTTTGGCAAATGGACTGTGAATATGAGGGGAGTTTGAGAAGGCTGACCCCGAGAAGATCCCGCTGACCAGGCTCCCATTAGCTGACAGAGCTGGAAGTTACTCGATGGTGTCTGGAAAGCTGACTCCGAGAAGATCCCGCTGACCAGACTCCCATCAGCTGGCAGGGCTGAAAGTCACCCGATGGTGTCTGGAAAGCTGACCCCTAGAAGATCCCGCTGACCAGGCTCCCATCAGCTGGCAGAGCTGGAAGTCACTCGATGGTGTCTGGAAAGCTGACCCTGAGAAGATCCCGCTGGCCAGACTCCCATCAGCTGGCACGACTGAAAGTCACTCGATGATGTCTAGAAAGATGACCCCGAGAAGATCCCGCTGACTAGGCTCCCATCAGCTGGCAGGGCTGGAAGTTACTTGATGGTGTCTGGAAAGCTGATCCCGAGAAGATCCCGCTGACCAGGCTCCCATTAGCTGGCAGGGCTGTAAGTTACTCGATGATGTCTGGAAAGCTGACCCCGAGAAGAACCCGCTGACCAGGCTCCCATCAGCTGCCGGGGCTGGAAGTCACTTGATGGTGTCTAGAAGGCTGACCCCGAGAAGATCTAGGCTCCCATCAGCTGACAGAGTTGGAAGTCACTCGATAGTGTTTAGAAAGCTGACCCCGAGAAGATCCCGCTAACCGGGCTCCCATCAGCTGACAGAGTTGGAAGTCACTCGATGCTGTCTGGAAAGCTGACCCCGAGAAGATCCCGCTGACCAAGCTCCCATCAGCCGACAAGGCTGGAAGTCACTCGATGATATTTGGAAAGCTGACCCCGAGAAGATCCCGCTGACCGGGCTCCCATCAGTCGGCAGAGGTGGAAGTCACTCGATGGTATCCGAAATGCTGACCCCGAGAAGATTCTGCTGACCAGACTCCCATCAGCTGGCAGGGCTGAAAGTCAATCGATGGTGTCTGGAAGGATGACTCCGAGAAGATCCCGCTTACCAGGCTCCCCTCTGCTGTCAGGGCTGGAAGTCACTCGGGGATAAGTTGAAATGTTGGACCAAGCAGATCCAACCGACTCGGCTCGCACTAGCCAAAATCTCGCCAATCGGTAAGGGGAAGTAACTACTCGACGAAGCAGTGATGAAAGAAGGCGAGTACTATCGTTCGGGTGAGGATCTCGCTGGTTGGAGATTCTCGCACGCTAGAAAACCGAGCCGAACCTAGCCCCCCCACTCTCTCTCATTCCTCAGGAAAGGGGGAGAGCTAGTAGGTGAGTGCGCGCGATGCGCGAGACGGCCCCCTATGACTACATGCTACCCTATCACGATTTGCCTTTAAAGAATCACGCTTCCCGATTACTCGTCCGATCATGCGAGGATCGCCGGTCCGGTTGCGGCGAATGGTTCGACCCTGACTACCGAGGGGGCGAGATTTCGAGGCCTTCATATAAGCGCGAGTCCTGACCTAAACCGAAGGGATTCTGACAATGTGTTTTATCCTCGAGAGAGCGCTCCTTGAAGGGTAGTGTGTGCACGTAAGTAACATGACAAATAGACATTACAAAAAAAAAAAGGAAAGGAGGGAAAGGGGTCCAAATTACAGTAACGACGTCATGAGACAATTCCACAGGCGTCACATTCAATAGGGTAATGCGAATATGTAACTAACGATAATTAGGAGACACGATTAGTTAGGGCAAACTCAAATTAATTACTATTCGTTTAAATATCATAAGCATAAAAATATACTAGAGGATGGAGCCAAGAGAAGCGAGGTATACCCAAGAAGAAGAGGCAGTGGCTGGAGCTGTAGTAACCAGAGAACTGTCTGGTGGCTGGAGCAAGGGAGGGTGGTTGGAGGAGCCTGAATCCGCCGGAGGAAGACAGCGGACGCCTCGACGGTAGAAGGCAACATTTCAGGAAGCAGAAGTGACAGTCGACGAAAATTCGCGGGAGGTTTCCGTCAAGAAGGAGAAATTTGGAAGGTTGCGGCCGGAGAGGAGAAGAAACTAGCAGCAACTCGGTCGTCGGATACAGTGGGGGAGAGGCCGGAAGGCAGCGGTGGAGGTATCTGGAGGTGGCATTGTCGGAGGAGTTAGGCGCGGAAGATGCAGTGAAAAACCCGTCGGAGAAAGCGTCGCAGGTCGGCGACGGGTTGCTGGCGGGCTCCGGTGACGAGCGACAGAGGCAAGGCACAACGCTGGAGCGGCTACAGGCGAATGCGTCAATTAGGAAGGGGACATCAGAATCGGGAAGCACGGGGAAGCAGGGCTTGAGCGGCATCGGGGAAGAACCGAAGGGAAAAACCAAGATTGGTTCCTTCAGTTCAATTTCCAGCAGGGTATAATAGTGGGAGGGGTTGACTTTTATAAGCTAAGGTTCGGGTTAATAGTTTTAGATGGGCTTTGGAGGTCGGCTTCAAGATGGGCTGACGGATATCAGACAACGATTAAAGGGCTATCCGAATGGGGATTTCAAAGTCGGTCGGCTATAGGCACATGGGATGCTATCAAATAAAATAGTTAATTAAAATTATGCTTGCCCTAATTAACCTATCTCCTAAAATACCGGACGTACGCATTTAGAGTCACGTTGGTCGGTCACAACAATGAGCCAAACAAAAATTTGCGCGAACAAAATGTGCGATACAAAATCACACAAAAGCGCTAATACCATGCGCGTACAACTCAACACAACCAAATAAAACCAAATGCGCCATAACATGCGCTACACAAATAAAACAGGTACAAATAAAAATAAAGATGCCTCGCAGTTTGCATCGATTTTCCCGGGGTTGAAAGAGCTCGACCCCGACGAGACTCGATCCGACCTGCAAGTAGGAAATCCAATTGTCGATCGGAGAAAATGTTGTATGACTGTCCTGCTGATGTCGCCGCTGCAATCCCAAACCTGAAAGTAACCTCTCATCTCAAAAGCTCGCAATCCATTAGTCAAAATTTCATGCGAAATATTTAAATAAACAGTAATTATTAGAGCTTTCAGAGGATGACATGGGTGGTGTGTGGGGAGAACATGTGGCAGTAGGTAGAACAGGAAGCAAGTTGAATCTGCCCGTGGAATCAATAACTCACAACGCAACATACACTCGTTCGATAGACACCTATGAACGTCTGCTAGACCCAGATCGAATATCATCCTAATTTTGCCCGTCAACATCCTACTCGAATCACAAAATGTCAAGAAGATCCCAATTCTACCGTGTAAAATTTTCCATAAAAATCCTTTGAAGCGGGTGTCCCGATGAGGAGTAAAAAATCTAAGTGTTGTCTCGACTCTCTCGAGACTACTAAACCTAGAAATGTCAGCACGCAAACGGTAGTGATGTGTTGGTGCAACATGCTGTCCTATATTCATAAAGAAGTGATGCGAACAAAATGAGTTCTCACAAAAAAACAAAATCAATATAGGGTGGTGACTCGAGGGCCACAGGTGAGGGACCTCCAAGCACAATCTCTGCGAGTTCAAGGGTTTGTCGTGGTAGTGTGCTAAGAAAGGTAGGACATAAGACACGAGTCTGTGTCAACCAAGATGAGGGCCTCATCACTAACCAACTCCTCTGGGAGAAGAGAGAATGATGATGTGGTATCCGAGGTGAGTGACACATCCCTAATAACTCCTCCCTGGAGCTGGCCACAAGAAACAACTCGACGACTGAAGGATGTGATTCAGTGGGGGCAAGTGGACACACCATGTTAATCGGGAGGAAGGAATGAGGAGGAAAAAACTCATCTTCCTGGAGTAGGGGCTCGAGAAGAACATCCTCGATCGAAGGGTGTGCTAAAGCGGAGACAGTTGGAGACACGACTTCAGTCGAGGTGGTAAAAATAGGAAGAAGCTTTTCTTCTTGGAGCAGGAGCTCAGGAAAAATCTCCTTGACTGAAGGGAGTGTTGTTGTGGAGACACGTGGAATCATGACATCAGCAGGGGTGATAAAGATAGGAGGAAATTTTTCTTTCTGGAGTAGGGGCTCCAGAAGAATCTCATTGACTGAAGTGAGCGTCATAGTGGGGGTGGGTGGAGCTAAAGTGCTCGTCGTGAAACTGAGGAGATGTGGAGGACTAACAAAATACCTAACCTCGGGTTCCACTATGTGATATGAAGCGGGAAGGTATGCAGAAACAGCATAATGCGTACGCATTGGCGACTCTAGGTTGTGAACAGAGGTGCACAACCCACTCAGATTCTGCGCGAGTTCTGCAGTGATGAACTCAACGGCTTTCCGCAAAGATTTTATACGCACAGCTAAATCAGACATCATTTTTTTTTGAAAAAATTATAAACCTAGAATTGGAAAACAACCGGCGCTCGGCTATCACACGATAGGAGTGAGATATCCCAGCAGCCACACCAAACTGATGTGATCCAGAGTGGGGGTGTAGTTTTGAAATAAAATATTATGCGATCTTTTAAAATATTGTGGGCTCGAGGGCACTTTGCGGGCTATTTTCTAACGAAATAAACGACCGAGACGTCACAAACACTCGCAACGCTACCGCACAATTATAACGACGTCATGAGACAATTCCACAGGCGTCACATTCAATAGAGTGGTAATGCGGATATGTAACTAACGATAATTAGGAGATACGATTAGTTTGGGCAAACTCAAATTAATTACCATTCGTTTAAATATCATAATCATAAAAATATACTAGAGGATGGAGCCAGGAGAAGCGAGGTATACCCACGGCGAAGAGGCAGTGGCTGGAGCTGTAGTAACCAGAGAACCATCTGGTGGCTGGAGCAAGGGAGGGTGGCTGGAGGAGCCTGAATCTGCCGGAGGAAGACAGCGGACGCCTCGACGGTGGTAGGCTACATTTCAGGAAGCGGAAGTGACAGTTGACGAAACCTCGCGGGAGGTTTCCGTCAAGAAGGAGAAATCTGGAAGGTTGCGGTTCGAGAGGAGAAGAAACCAGCAGCAGCTGGGTCGTCAGATACTGTGGGGGAGAGGCCGGAAGGCAGCGATGGAGGTATCTGGAGGTGTCATTGTCGGAGGAGTTAGGCACGGAATATGCAGTGAAAAACCCGTCGGAGAAAACGTCGCAGGTCGGCGACGGGTTGCTGGCGGGCTCCGGTGACAAGTGGCAGAGGCAAGGCGCAGTGCTGGAGCGGCTACAGGCGAATACGTCGATTAGGAAGGGGACACCGGAATCGGGAAGCACGGGGAAGCAGGGCTCGGGCGGCGCCGGGGAAGAACCGAAGGGAAAAACCAAGATTGGTTCCTTCAGTTCAATTTCCAGCTGGGTATAATAGTGGGAGGGGTTGGCTTTTATAAGCTAAGGTTAGGGTTAATAGTTTGAGATGGGCTTTGGAGGTGGGCTTCAAGATGGGCTGACGGATATCAAACAACGATTAAAGGGCTATCCGAATGGGGATTTCAAAGTGGGTTGGCTATAGTCACATGGGACGCTATCAAATAAAATAGTTAATTAAAATTATGCTTGCCCTAATTAACATATCTCCTAAAATACCTGATCTATGCATTTAGGGTCACGTTGGTCGGTCACACCAACGCGCCAAACAAAAATTTGCGCGAACAAAATGCGCGATACACAATTACACAAAAGCGCTAATACCATGCACGTGCACCTCAACACAACCAAATAAAACCAAATGCGCCATAACATGCGCTACACAAATAAAATAGGTACAAATAAAAATAAAGATGCCTCGCGGGTTGCGTCAATTTTCCCGGGGTTCAAAGAGCTCGACCCCGACGAGACTCGATGCGACCTGCAAGTAGGAAATCCAACTGTCGATCGAAGAAAATGTTGTATGACTGTCTTGCTGATGTCGCCGCTGCAATCCCAAACCTGGAAGTAACCTCTCATCCCAAAAGCTCGCAATCCATTAGTCAAAATTTCATGTAAAATATTTAAATAAATAGTAATTATTAGAACTTTCAGAGGATGACATGGGTGGTGTGTGGGGAGAACATGTGGCAGTAGGTAGAACAGGAAGCAAGAATCTTCCCGTGGAATCAGTAACTGATAACGCAACATACACTCGTTCGATAGACACCTACGAACGTCTGCTAGACTCGGATCGAATATCGTCCTAGTTTCGCCCGTCAACATCCCACTCGAATCACAAAATTTCAAGAAGATCCCAATTCTACCGTGTAAAATTTTCCATAAAAATCCTTTGAAGCGGGTGTCCCGATGAGGAGTAAAAAATCTAAGTGTTGTCTCGACTCTCTCGAGACTACTAAACCTGGAAATGTCAGCACGCAAACGATAGTGATGTGGTGGTGCAACATGCTGTCCTATATCCATAAAGAAGTGATGCGAACAAAACGCGTTCTCAACAAAAACAAAATCAATATAGGGTGGTGACTCGAGGGCCATAGGTGAGGGACGACCAAACACAATCTCTGTGGGCTCAAGGGTTTGTGGCGGTAGTGTGCTAAGAAAGTCAGAACATAAGACACACAAGTTTGTGTCAACCAAGATGAGGGCCTCATCACTAACCAACTTCTCTGGGAGAAGAGAGAATGATAATGTGGTATCCGAGGTGAGTGACACATCCCTAATAACTCCTCCCTGGAGCGTGGCCACAAGAAACAACTCGACGACTGAAGGATGTGATTCAGTGGGGGCAAGTGGACAGACCATGTCAATCGGGAGGAAGGAATGAGGAGGAAAAAACTCATCTTCCTAGAGTAGGGGCTCGAGAAGAACATCCTCGATCGAAGGGGGTGCTAAAGCGGAGACAGTTGGAGACACGACTTCAGTCGAGGTGGTAAAAATAGGAAGAAGCTCTTCTTCTTGGAGCATGAGCTCAGGAAAAATCTCCTCGACTGAAGGGAGTGCTGTAGTGGAGACACGTGGAGTCATGACATCAGCAGGGGTGATAAAGATAGGAGGAAATTTTTCTTCCTGGAGTAGGGGCTCCGGAAGAATCTCCTTGACTGAAGTGAGCGTCATAGTGGGGGTGGGTGGAGCTCTAGTGCTCGTCGTGAAACTGAGGAGATGTGGAGGACTAACGAAACACCTAACCTCGGGTTCCACTATGTGATATGAAGTGGGCAGGTATGCAGGAGCAGCATAATGCGTGCGCATTGTCGACTCTAGGTTGTGAACAGAGGTGCACAGCCCACTCAGATTCTGCTCGAGTTCTACAGTGACGAACTCAACGGCTTTCCGCAAAGATTTTATACGCACAGCTAAATCACACATCATTTTTTTTGAAAAAATTATAAACCTAGAATTGGAAAACAACCGGCGCTCGACTCTCCCACGATAAGAGTAAGATATCCCAGCATCCATACCAAACTGATGTGATCCAGAGTGTGAGTGTAGTTTTGAAATAAAATAATATGCGATCTTTGAAAATATTGTGGGCGTGAGGGCATTTCGCGGGCTATTTTCTAACGAAATAAACGACCTAGACATCACAAACACTTGCAACGCTACCACACGATTATAATGGCGTCATGAGACAATTCCGCAGGCGTCACATTCAACAGAGTGGTAATGCGGATATGTAACTAACGATAATTAGGAGACACGATTAGTTAGGGCAAGCTCAAATTAATTACCATTCGTTTAAATATCATAAGCATAAAAATATACTAGATGATGGAGCCAGGAGAAGTGAGGTATACCCAAGGCGGAGAGGCAGTGGCTGGAGCTGTGGTAACCAGAGAACTGTCTGGTGGCTGGAGCAAGGGAGGGTGGCTAGAAGCTTGATGGGTTGCTGGAGGAGCCTGAATCCGCCGGAGGAAGACAGCAGACGCCTCGACGCTGGAAGGCGACGCTTCAGGCAGTGGAAGTGACAGTCGACGAAAACTCGCGGGAGGTTTCCGTCAAGCAGGAGAAATCTGGAAGGTTGCAGCCGGAGAGGAGAAGAAACCAGCAGCAGCTGGGTCGTCGGATACAGTGGGGGAGAGGCTGAAAGGCAGCCGTGAAAAATCCGTCGGAGAAAGCGTCGCAGGTCGGCGACGGGTTGCTGGCGGGCTGCGGTGACAAGCGACGGAGGCAAGGCGCAGTGCTGGAGCGGCTACAGGCGAATGCGTTGATTAGGAAGGGGACACCGAAATCGGGAAGCACGGGGAAGCAGGGCTCGGGCGGCGTCGGGGAAGAACCGAAGGGAAAAATCAAGATTGGTTCCTTCAGTTCAATTTCCAGCCGGGTATAATAGTGGAAGGGGTTGGCTTTTATAAGCTAAGGTTAGGGTTGATAGTTTGAGATGGGCTTTGGAGGTGGGCTTCAAGATGGGCTGACAGATATCAAAAAATGATTAAAGGGCTATCCGAATGGGGATTTCAAAGTGGGTCGGCTATAGGCACATGTGACACTATCAAATAAAATAGTTAATTAAAATTAAGCTTGCCCTAATTAGCCTACCTCCTAAAATACCGGAGCTATGCATTTAGGGTCACGTTGGTCGGTCACACCAACGAGCGAAACAAAAATTTGCGCGAACAAAATGCACGATTCAAAATCACACAAAAGCGCTAATATCGTGCGCGTACAACCCAACACAACCAAATAAAATCAAATGCGTCACATCATGCGTTACACAAATAAAACGGGTACAAATAAAAATAAAAATGCCTCGTGGGTTGCATCATTGATGTAGGTGACCCTCATCATCTCATTGAACTCCGCCTCGCTGTGCATCCATGGCTATTTGGCTTGACTGTCCGGCTCGCCGCGAGATGCGTGAAGGAGGGAATCCACCAGGCGAGTGACCTCCGCCTGAAGCTGTTTATTTTGTCCCACCAACGCCTTATTCCTTTCCTCCAGGTCAGCGTCCCTGGTGCGTAGGCGATCGACGGTCGCGACATCCTGCGAGTCGGAAGGCAGAAACCAATTAAGCAAGGCGAGTTGAAGAAAACATGGAAGGGATGACCAACACTTACCACCCCGCCAGAGCTCTTCTCGAGGAGGTTCTCCGCAATCTCGAGCTTGCGCTTCAAATCCACCACCTTGTCCGCGGCAAGTGCCCGAGCCTCCTCAGCATCAGACCATTTGCGGTTGAGGGTGGATCCGTGGCGAATGGACATGTGCGCGAGCTCCATGGAACGCATCTGGACTTGCGTACACTCATGGGCGAGCCACTACAGGGTCATGTCGTCGTAAGCCTCGGCATCCTCCCGACCGTAGAGCCCGAAGCCGAGTGCCAAGGCATGCCCGCTAGGAGGTCGGCACTCGGACCAGGAGGGGAGGAGAGACGAAATGGAAACTCGGTGATCCTTCTCATCCCATAGTACCATAGGCTCGCCGATCTTTTCCTTCGCCTTCCCGCCGAGAACATAATTGCGGCGGGCTTTCGGCAGATCCGGCTCACGGGTTTCGGCTGTTGATACAACCGGGAATGCAGGAGGCTCGCCCTCGCCTCGCTCCCTTTCTGGCGAGTCAAGCTGGATGTCTTATCCTTGGACACCACCACCTTCTTCAGTCTCTTCCCGGCGGGGGGAGGCGAGGCGATCTGGAGCCAGCAGGGACAGGCCGCTTCTGGCTCTTGGAAGGTCCGGCGGACTCCTGCTCCCTCCGGCACGCCTCCGCGACAGCCCTTTCCCGCGCGAGTGGATCAGGATACAGTCCCGAATTCGCGAAGGGCGGGTGATCTGAGATCAGTCGCTCCCCTGCAGAGAATAAACTTAGCCTCATACACAAAATAAAATAGGCCTTCTGGCGAGTCCATACTTATGCGAAAGGGAGACATACCTTCACCGAGAAGAACTGGCGGGAGCGAGTCGAGGCCCCTCCGCAGGAAGGCGAACTCAAAGTCTTTGTGTAGGAAGAATTGATGGAGGTTGGCGTCGTCACCAGATACAGTCAACGCCTGATACGTCTCCTCACCCCGTTGAATGAGCGAGTAGGGGATGTTGCCGAGATCGCCCTTGATGAAGACGAACTTGGTGAACCAATGGTGGTTCTTGTTGGTGGTCTCACGCACCTTAATTTGCGAGCCGGCGAAGAAGTCGACTCCATCGTTGGTGGCGCGGTAGATGAGTAGCTTCTGGAAAAAGGTGAGGTTGAACTCGATCCTTTTCTTCCGAAGGAAGCTCTCGAAAGCCACTAACATGTCAATCACGTTGGGGTTGAGCTGCGAGGGGACAACCCCGAAATACTTCAGGACCTGGCGAACCTCCGGCCAGAGAGGGAGGCGCAGCCCCACCTCGAAGTGCGAGATGGGGAAGGCGAGCTCATCCGGGAAGAAGATGTTGATCGTCTCGCCCCTCCCCGGCCGACGCGCGGTAAACCCTGGGGGAACATAATCTGCCACGAAGGCGAGATACTCCTGCTCCGAATGATTTCCATTGAAGAAAGTATATTCGCTCACTTAATTTGAACTCAGTTGACTTTGCTGACGTCACCATCCGTGGACTTAGCCAAAATCAAACATCTTTAGTATAGACATTGAGTGAGTAAGCTTCACTCAATGCCAAAACACTTAAACAGATTTTTTGTCACTAGACGTTGAGTGGACAACCTTCACTAAACGCCAAATTACTTAGAAAAATTTCTCTGCCATTAGACGTTGAGTGAGCGTGCGAGTGCGGGTGGCGAGAAGTCTGGTCCGAGGAGGAGTGGCTACAATAAATGTGATGGGCTAAGGGTAGGTGAGGGGGTCCTATTTTTAGTTATTATTTTGTATGTTTATTTTCCTCGCTTTTCTTAGGATCTTCATAAAGAGACCCAAAATAAGTTGGGATAATACTAATGATGATGGCATTTGTTCTTTATTGTTCTAGTTCAGTTTCTCACAGCATCTAGAATCTGGTTTTCTCCATACAACCTTAAATGTAATTTTGTTAAAATATGATTTCACTCTCCTGGTAACGTCAACGGTGATAATATCGTGGAAGATAAGGCTACTATAATATTCTTGTTATGTTACATTTTTGATGAATTTGTAGCATCGTCACCCTCAATTTTAACTCTCTCCGCTTCTTTAGGAAAAAAACAGTAAGAAAGGTAGATTTAGCCCTTCGAAGTTAAAAGGAAAGCGAGCTATTGAGCTTGGAGCTGGTTGTGGTCTTGCTGGTTTAGGTGAGTGACCCCTATGATGCCATAATGTGTTTAATGTGATTAGGATCTTTCTTATTCATTTAAAAAGTCTTTAACTCGTGTTAACGAAAGAATGATTTTTTAGGAATGGCTTTATTAGGATGCAATGTAGTGTCCACTGACCAAGTTGAGGTCTTACCCCTCCTAATGAAGAATATTGAACGCAATACTTCATGGATAAAGCAAGCTAATCCAGATTCAGGTGTGCTTTAAACCTTCTAAAGTACATTCCACTTGCCCCCAACATCCCTCGGTAAGCTATTTGAGTATTTGATGAAACGATCGTGCTCTTCATTCCGGCTTGAATTCTATTGTTTATTTCGATGTGGAGTTAATTTACCATATACTGCTATCCGCTTTTTTTTTCAATCTCCTAAACTACATCAAATTTTTAATATTTGTCACCCCTCCTGTTGTTTTGAGGTTCATTCATGGTGCTGCAGTTCCATGCTTGGTTTTCTCATAGATTACATAACTTGAGTCTGTCTTAAACTATTTTTTTGCAACTTGATTTGAAGGTTTACTGAATCTGATAGTTGACTGTCGTGCAGTTGGTTTTGGTTCCATTGAAGCTGCTGAGCTATATTGGGGAAATGAGGATCACATAAAAGCCGTTTCTCCTCCATTTGATTACATCATTGGCACAGATATCGTGAGTCTCTAAGAAAATGTTCTTATCAGCTTGATATTTGGTCTCAGTTATTACTGACAGTTTGTATTGTTTCATGAGTGTTAAACTCAGTGGTAGATGCATGAATTCTTGTTGTGTGGGCGGTGTACATAATAGTACAAAAAAATAAGTTGACAAATATAGTAAAAATTGGATTTTTATTATAATAATGTCACAAAATTCTTTACAATATTTGTAATTTCTTACACCCAGTTTTTTTTAATATTTATACCGTATTAAGGTGTCTCCGTGTGACCTGAAGTCACGGGTTCGAGAAGTTGAAGCAGCCTCTTGCAAAACTACAGTGTGGTTTGCCTACATTTCATTTTTGTGGTGGGACCCGTCCCCGAATCCTCACTGTGTGGGGATGCTTTGTGCACTGAGCTGCCTTTTTTTTTGGATTTGCAATAATATTTTAAATAATTATTGCTCGCCACCAGTTGATTAATTATTTTTTCTATTTTTTATGAATTAACAAAAGTACTGAGCTTTTAAGGTATATAAAGTTTGAAAATGCAAATGTAGCCAACCGTGGGAATAGAATTGAGACTGCTATTTTGTTGTTATTATTATTATTATTATTATTATTATTATTATTATTATTATTATTTGTAATGTGATATATTCGGTAAATAAGGGATATGCCATGACAAAAAACCTGTTTTCTATTACTAAAATAACTGTGTCCTCCCCTGGTTAAATCTGATATTTTATTTACAAAAGAAAATTCTCATTATGCCTATTCTTGTATCTTAACATAATGCCACTCAATTAATATTTGGATTCTTAAACTAAATCAGTTCGGTTGATATAATATGCATGCGATCCTTATGTTTGTAGTACTGAACTAATATGTTTTCTTACGAATTCTGAAGGTTTATGCAGAGCATTTGTTGGCGCCACTAGTTCATACAATTATAGCTTTATCTGGACGCCGGACTACAATTATGGTATATACCCGAAGATAAATTCTTCAATACTGATGGCTTAGTTTATGTGGTTGAAATCATCCTGTCCTTAATGCAGTTAGGTTATGAGATTCGTTCTACAACTGTGCATGAGCAGATGATTCAGACTTGGAAGGACAACTTCGTCATGAAAACTGTCCCAAAAGCCAAGGTAAATGTCGGTCATTTTGGCTATTGTTCATTTCTCTGATTTACTCTTGGAATTCCCAAAATTATCAATCAGGCTTGGGCTTCGTTTGACGCGTCTTAATTTCTCCGGTGAGTTTAGTCAAAAACGGCATTATCATAAAATGTATGTGATGGCGATCGACGGCCCACACACATTTATTCCCGCAAGAGACGGTGATCGCTGATCCATTTGGGCAACTCGCGTCCGCGGATGCGCCCGGATGGTCGCTCCGAATCTTTTTACTAAATTACTTCAGTTATTCTATGTTGTATTTGGCTCCTGATCAACCCGATCATTATGAGCCGCCCATCGGGATGCCCTAGCCTTGTTTCCTCTATTTATACTCATGCTTGTGGACTTATTAGGGATAGGTGGTTGCTCCTTTTCAGCCGGCTGGTCTAATCGTGGAATTCGACCCATGCTCCGCTCTGTCCGCCGCCCTCTTTCTTCCCGGCCTTTGGTAACTCTTCCCCCCCCCCTCCCCGACCTCCAGCAAACACCCACAACCTTCTCCAGCCTCCCGCAACTCAACCCGTCCACTACTTGCAACCCGATACCTACCCAGCCCTCCTGCCTCCCCACTTCCTTCCCGTCCATTGTCCGGTGACCCAATCTCCCGCCCAGATCCACACCGGAATCCCCCTAGCAACCCATCCCCTCACCCCCGACCTCTAATAAATGGCTGCACCCCTCCCCTATCACTCTATACCCGCACTCCTTCCCTATGACCAGATCCGTGCCCAATCCATTCATCCACAACTTTAAACCCCCCTTATCTCCTCACCTCGTCCCCCATTCAGCCCCGTCGTGGAGCCACTAGCGTGCCATGGTCAAGTTCCGGCGCATCTCCTCCATCCCTACACTAGCTGCCACAAGCACGAGTAAATATAGGTATGGATATTGTATTTTCTCATTGGATGTTTTGGTTTTGAACTCTTACTCTGAGATTTGATTATTATAAGTATTTGTTTCCGTTAATTGTTGTGTAATTTGCGGAGCTTATTCGGCGCACTTGAATGGAATTGCGCCTCACTTTGTTCGTTGAATATAAATGTTCTTTATTCTTCAGGGCTTGTTAACAATTGTGCAATTAGTATTTTGATGTTTTATAATTTTAAATACTCATTGGAAGATCTTAATTTGGGACGATTATCTCATGTTCATACGTGCATTGCATTTAGACTGCATTTTCATGTATTGTAATTTCTGTCCGGCTACCACTGCATCATTTTGTTATCAAAGCGGGGCTCGAGGCACATTGCATGTTACGTAGTGGTAGGTTGTTTCGAACTCCAATGTCTGTCCAGAACGTCACCGACGATCGGGCCGCTTGTTTGAATTCTGACATGACGACCGCAGAGTTTCAACGCTTAGTCCTCGGACAATTCACCACCATTAAGCACGACATAGCTAGGGTCGACACTAGAGTCGACCAGATAGGAGCCCATAGAGATCCAGATCTAGCACCGCATTATGAGGAGCCCCTAGAAGATCCACGGGATGTCCCACCCCCGCCTGATCGATGAATTAGAGAGTCACCACGTTGGGACCCCGCTCCACGGAGACGGACCCCCGAGCCTGCTCATGACTTTCGTCGCGACGCCGCCCTGAGGGGTTGTTGGGTATTGTATCCATAATAGCTCTGATTTGAAGAAGTGTCCCTTGAACTAAGTTGAATTGAGTCTGTATTTGATGTTAGTTTTAGTTGTGTGTGGTGAAGGTCTTTATTGCCAAGTACAAACCATTGTCAGGTTACAATGGGTCTCCAAACACAGTTCTGTGCAATGTAAATCCTCATTGTATAGAACATCGTGTTGACCCATATGTAATCTCTCTAATGAGATGTACTTCATCTAGCATTACAAAGTAAGTTGTTTAGAAATTGCTGATTTTGGCTAAGTCAATTCGTCGAGTGATCTCTTGAGGTCTCGTGAAATTCGTCGAGAACTCACGTAAGCACTCAAGGAATTCGTCGAGTGATCTTATGAGTACTTGAGAGATCAATGAGAACCGTTGTCCAGAACGACTAAGTTAAAGTAGCTTATACTTCTGGTATATACTCAACGAATTCGTCTAATACTTACGTGAGTACTTGTGAAATTCGTCGAGCACTCTCAAGAGGTCAAGTGAACTATTTTAATGTTCCAGAGAAAGTTTGAAGTCTTAGCCGGTTTAAGTAAATTCGTCGTGTACTCAAGGAAATTCGTCGAGTACTTTCGAGAGATTTCAGCTAATTCGTCGAAAGGTCTCATGAAGTCCGAACATCTCACGCAAGCTCTCTCCCAAGTTGTTTCGACTGGTTCGTCGAATGGTATGGAGAGTTCACGCGATGTCTCGATGAATTTGGGCTTAAACAAATTTTTGTTTAGTTTCGTTCACGTTTTGACGGCTTTCCAAAATTAGGGCTTCCGCAATGTACAATACATGTGGACGGTAGAACTAAGTTCGAAATCGAGCCGTTAGTGAGGAATCGTATATAATTAGTCAAGAGTTATTTCAGAAAAACCTAATCGTGTTCTAATTGCAAATTGTCATAAACAATTAGGATTTCAAAATCGATTTCACGAAGAACTCTGTCGCCACAGCCCTCCCGATTCGCGATTCCTCCTGCAAAGAAAAGATTTGATCGATCTCAAGATTTCAGATTCACATACGTTCAGAGATCAGTCTTTCTCATATCATATATGTGTTCTAAATTTTAGATCCTTCTTCTTCCTCTTCAAGATTTTAGTCAGTGCTTTCATGCAACGAAAAAGGACTATTTTCAGATCTGAGAAAGGAGATTATTTTCAAACAATATTTTTCTTATTGCTTTGTAGGAAGTTTGTTCTTCTGAGTTTTTGTAGATTCTTGTTGTTGGATCGAGTGTAGGGGAAGTTGTTCTCTGAGATTGTAGGAGTTGTATACTCCGAGTGTAAGATTGTTTAATTTGAGTTTTTGATGAAGTAGCCGATTCTAGCCCGAAGTGTTACATAAGCGAGGCGGGAAGTGGACGTACCCATCTTCGAGGAACCACTATAAATTTTTGTGCCTGTGCTGTGATCTCTTATTTTGTGCGCTTTATTTTGATACGTTTTTAATTCCGGTAAAAGCCGCAAGATTCACCTATTCACCCTCCTCTATGTGATTTATGTTGACAACTAGATGCTTTCAATTGGTATCAGAGGGAGATTGTTCGTTAAAAGGTTAATACCTTGATCAGATCTTGATCTAGTTATCAAAAGAGACAAGTGTGTCTGGAATGGACAAGTGCAATGATTTATCCTCAATGAAGCTGCTAGTGTGCTCCAAAAAAATTTCTCTATGTGGAAGGAAAGAGTTAAATTCTTCATGAAAGATTGTGATCCCGAATCTTCACTATTGTCGAAGAAGGTCCACAGGTTCCTATGACTCCGTCAACTATTGATCTAAATCTGATGGTTCCCAAAAGGATGATGGACTTGAACAAGGATGAGATTGCTCTCGTCGCTCTGGATAAGAAGGCGAAGTACATCATTGCTAGCACAGTGGACGATTCAATGCTGCAAATTTAATCCACTGTGATTGTTCTTATGAAAGGAACGAATGAAGTCATAGATGATAAAAAATCCCTCCTCAATCAGGAGTATGCGACCTTCAAGCAAGATTAGAGAGACATTATTTCTGACTGCTACGAAAAGTTCTACAAGATCGTCAACGACCTAAGAAATAATGGTCGCGTGCTTACAAACAGTGAACTTAACAACAAATATTTGAGATCCCTGACCAAAGAATGAGATATTAAGGTTTGCGATATAAGGGTGTTTGATAATCTGGCTAATATAGAGCCACAGAACTTGTTCGGGAAGCTGCTTTCTCAAGAGCTGCAACTTAACACTAGAAAGACAGCAGAAGAAGGAAGCAGGACTTCAGTCAGAGACAAGTTGTTGGGTCCATTGATCCCAATATCCTGGATTTGAAGAAGTCCTAGCAAACAATGCATACACATGTGGTGATCTAACTTGTGTTCAAGTTTAATGATTGCAGAATGTCCTAGTAACAATGATGAGACAGATAGCCTAAGTGGTTAAGTCAGGTAAGTTCTTACCTAAGTGGTGGAAAGACAAAAAACTATCTCAGTTCACAGGCGTTGAGTTAAGATCATTCACTCAACGCCAGATTACGTATAACGCTGAGTGAAGCCTATTTAGTCAGAGCCATGAAGTGGCAAGCTTAGAATGTGGCCAATGCCACAGGCGTTGAGTGAAGTCAACTCACTCAGCGGCATACAACAAAAGGATGTGAGTCAGGTTAATACAGTCGAAGCCTAAAGAGAAATGAGCTGAAAAGTGGCAAGTCTACAGACTTTGAGTGTAGCTCACTCACTCAACGCCTTAGGTTCACAATTGTTGAATAACTGAGTTCAGAGTTCGTCGAACTGACCCCTGAGTTTGTCGATCTAAGCTTTCACTTATTCGTCAAGTTGAACTCTAAATTCGTCGAATTGAGTTTTTACTTATTCGTCGAGCTGAGCTCAGAGTTCGTCGAACTGTGTTCTGAGTTCGTCGAACTCAAAATGATTTCTGAAACAGAAAATCTGGCTATGGCAGAAAGCATTGAGTGAGGCGTGATCACTCAACGCTCTCAACGCCATGATACAGAATTAGTTAAAGCAAAAAGCGTTGAGTGAGACATGCTCACTCAACGCTCTCAACGCTTAAGTTGCTGAAGAAGCAGAAATGGCTAAGGCAGAAAGCGTTGAGTGAGGCATGTTCACTCAACACTCTTAACGCCTAAAATGCAGAATGCGGTTAAGGCACAAGACATTGAGTGAAGTATGTTCACTCAACGCTCTCAACGCCATGCATGCAAAAGAGGCTGCAGAAAGGGTTAAGACAAAAAGCGTTGAGTGAGCTTTACTCACTCAACGCTGTCAACGCCTAGATAGACAGAACTGTCTAAGTACTTTGGTGTTGAGTGAAGTTCATTCACTCAATACTTATACTGCTGATGCTTGAATTTTGACTAATTCTTCAGGTGCTGATGTCTGCAAGTCAAAAAGTGAACCATATTCAAACTGTGAGCGGCAAAGCCACAGTACATGACAAAAGACATCGTAGGCCTACTGTACGACACTAAAGTTATGGGCTACCTACTTCTATTGTCTCTGACCGCGACGTTCACTTTATGAGTTATTTTTGGAAGATGTTGTGGAAGAAGACCGGTACAACACTAAAGTTCTCCACCGTCTATCACCCACAAACGGATGGACAGACGGAAGTTGTCAACCGTAGTCTTGGGACACTGTTGCATTGTCTCGTTCGGGATAGCCCATCCACTTGGGATTCTGTCCTACCTGTCGCGGAGTTTGCATACAATAGCTCTGTCATTAGGACCACTGGTCTTAGTCCATTTCATGACACCTTTGGTTACGAGCCTAGGAAACCCGTCGTCCTAGTTGACGTCCCGCTAGAGGCCCGATCTAATGAGTCTGCCGAGTCATTCATTCAACATATACCCACACTCCATGAGACAATCCAAAGGAATATCGCCACTAGCAATGAAATTTATAAAGCTCGGGATGACCTGCACAGGAGGGAACAAGTCTTTGACGTTCGAGACCTAGTTATGATCCCCCTTCGACCTGAGAGGCTCCCACATGGAGCAACAAAGAAGTTAAGTGCCCGTCGAATGAGCCCCTATATAGTTACTCGACGATTTGTTGCAAATGATTATGAGGTTGATATCCCACCAACAATGGGGATTCACCGGGTGTTCAATGTGGAAGATTTAACTCCTTACTACGAGGAGCGAGTGTATGTGGACCCATTGTCCTCAGCTACCCCTGAGCCACAGCTTGCCCCCCCCGGTTGAGCACTGCTCGAAGGACCACACTACTCAGCCGGCAACACCCCCAACACCAGTCCCAGACGGAGATACAACTCTTCGACGGTCGCCTACGCTCATTGGCGATGCTTTACAGATCACTGGTCACGACGATGGGCGGTCAGATGGTTCTACGCTACCGGGTTCATTGGCTCGCTCGCCCGATTTTTGACGACACTTGGATTGCTGCTGAGGAGCTTGAGAGACTCACCCCGAACTTACGTCGAGAGTACGATCGTTTTCACTCACCGGAGATGAGTGCTTTCAAGTCGGTGGGGGGGGGGGGGGAGTTGATGGCGACCAACGGCCCACCCGCATTTATTCCCGCAGGAGGCAGTGATCGGCGACCCATTTGGGTGATCCGAGTACGCGGATGCGCCCGGATGTTCGTTCTGAATCTCTTTACTATATTATTTCTGTTATTCTATGTTGTATTTGGCTCCCGATCGGCCCGATCATTATGAGCCATCCATCGGGATGCCCTAGCCTTTTTCCTCTATTTATACTCATGCTTGTGGACTTATTAGGGATCGGTGGTTGCTCCTTTGCAGTCGGCTGGTCTAATCGTGGAATTTGACTTGTGCTCTGCTCCGTCCGCCACCCTCTTTCTTCCCGGCCTCTGGTAACTCTTTCCCCCCGTCCTCCTCCCCTCCTCCCCGACCTCCAGCAAACACCCGCAACCTTCTCCAACCTCCGACAACTCAACCCGTCCCCTACCTGCAACCTGATACCCACCCAGCCCTCCCGCCTCCCCACTTCATTCCTGTCCACTGGCCGGTGACCCAATCCCCCGCCCAGATTCACGCGTGAAATCCCCACAACACCCCCTACCCTCACCCCGGCCTCTAGTAAATGGCCGCACCCCCTCCCACCTATCACTATGTGCCCGCACTCCTTCCTTAAGACCAGATCCGTGCCCGATCCAGTCATTCACAACCCTAAACCCCTCAGATCTCACCTCGTCCCCCATTCAGCCTCGTCGTGGAGCCACTAGCGTTCCACGGTCAAGTTCCGGCGTCTCTCCCCCATCCCTACACTTGCCGCCAGAAGCACGAGTAAATATAGGTATGAATGTTGTATTTTCTCATTGAATGTTTTGGTTTTGAACTCTAGCTCTGAGATTTGATTATTATAAGTATTTGTTTCCGTTAATCATTGTGTAATTTGCGGAGCTCATTCGGCGCACTTGAACCGAATTGTGCCTCACTTCATTGGTTGAATATAAATGTTCTTTATTTTTCAGGGCTTTTTAACAATTGTACAATTAGTATTTTGATGTTTTATAGTTTTAAATATTTTTTGGAAGATCTTAATTTGGGACGGTTGTTTCATGTTCACACGTGCACTACATTTAGACTGCATTTTCATGTATTGTAATTTCTTTTCGGCTACCATTGCATCAATATGTTTGACAAGACAAAGGTTATGACTGCTACCAAAACAATAAACTAGTTTTGAGCATAAATACATGAATTTTTTTAGTTGAGGGTGGGCGTTCACGAACGACGGTTCATGACCGCCGCGTTCACGACCTCCACCACCGCGTCAAATGAAGCCTTGATGTCGGTCTTCATTAACAATCAATCATATGTTCATATATGTTTGGTAATCTCTAGCTTTGGCCATCATCAATCAACAATGGCTAACTTAGGCTCCGTTCGGCACGGCGGTAGCGGTCGTGAACGTGCTGGCCTTGAATCATTGTTCGTGAATGCAAGACCTCTTCTAAAGAACATTCACTTTTATGTTCAATACTAGTTTTATTTTCTACGTAGTAGTCATAACCTCTGTTATGCCAAACATACATTCTATGATGTTGACACTTTTGTCTAAACTCATAGGAGCGAAAATTCCCCATTGGCATGCCGGTGGCTGTCATGAATGTAGTGGTTAAGAACCGTCTTTCATGAATGCTCCACCTCACATAGGGAACTCCATCCATTTTTATGTTTTAAATTAATTTTGTCTTGGTGGCAGTCACAACTGTTGTTATGTCGATTGCATCGTCATGACGGTGACATTTTGTCCAAACTCACAGGAGAAAAAATGTTGTGCGCCAATAGAAAGCGGTTCCTAAGTGTTCACAACCGCCACTGCCGTGCCAAATGGACCCATAATTGACAGTGGTCTGATTTTAATGTACATGTTCATTATATCACAGTGGGAATGACACTTGTAAAACTCAGGCATCCTCTTCTTAGTAGTTTTTTTGTAAATTCTCCCCATGTTTTTTTTAAACGACTGACGATAAATTTTAGGGTCTTCGATGAAGTCCTCAAAGTTTGAGAATGCCATGCAATCAAGATTTTTCCGTAACTCTACAAGAAAGATCTTGTCACACACAATTAGCATAGTTTCTCAAAACACAGCCAAAGTTTTTAATTGCTATTTTTTCCCTTCGAAAGGTCATAGCAATCTTAAGAATCATGCTAAGTACAAAAAAAACTATTTTTTAATCCGTTTGTTTCCAATTTTTTCTGTATCATTTACTATTATTTACATTTTTATTAGCAATTATTATTTATAATCTTATATGAAAGTAAATATATGGAAATAAATTATGTAAAGATACAACAACACTCAACCATTTATCCCATCATAGTGGGGTCAGCTATATGGATCCTTTGTCGCCATTGCTCCCTATCTTTAGTCATAATCACACTGATGCCTAAGTACTTCATGTTTTACCTATAGTTTCATTCCATGTTTTTTTGGTCTACCCCTCCCCCGTTTAACATGCTTAGTGGCTAAACTCTCACACTGCCTAACAAGTGCCTCTAATGGTCTTCTTCATATGTGTCCGAACCATCTCAATGGAGCTTCTCGCATCGACTCTACAACTGGTGCCACTCCCGTCTTATCCCCGATGCATTCATTCCTAATTTTATCACGTTTTGTGTCGACACATCCATTTAAGCATTCTCATCTCCGCAATTCCCATTTTTTGCTCGTGTACACAATTCACTACCCAACAGTCAGAACCGGAGAGCATCGATGATCTAATTGCAATATAGTAAAGATTGCCTTCAAGTTTTAACTGTACTTTACGATCACATAAGATCCCAGATGTGCCTCTCCGCTTTAACCAACCTGTTTGGATTCTATGTTTCACGTCTTTATCTACACCTCCATGATTTTGAGCTATTGGTCCCAGATATTTAAGGTCGTATCAAGCACTCACTATGAGAAATATCTTGGCCCAACTTAATGACGGAGTCATCTGTCCTTCTTGCACTACTAAATTTAAGCTTCATATACTCATTTGTCTTGCTCAACCTAAAATTCTTCTTTTCTAAAGTGCCTCGTCAAGATTTAAGTTTGTATTTACGCCCCCGTGCATCTCATCGACCAAAACAAGATCATCTGCAAACAATAAACACCAAGGTATTGCTTTAAAGCCCATATCTCTTTACTCTTATATTAGATGATACCTTGGTGTTTATTATTTGCTAATGATATCGTTTTGGTCGATGAGATGCGTGAGGGTGTAAACACGAAACTTGAATCTTGACGAGACACTTTAGAAAAAAGGGGTTTTAGGTTGAGCAGGAAAAAGACGGAGTATATGAAGCTTAAATTTAGTAGTGCAAGAAGGACGGATGACTTCGTCATTAAGTTGGGTGATCAAGATATTTCTTGTTGTGAATGCTTATAATATCTTGGATCGATAGTTCAAAACGATGGAGGTGTTGATAAAGATGTGATACATAGAATCAATGCATGTTTGTTGAAGTAGAGAGGCATGTTAGGGATCTTATGTGATTGTAAAGTACCATTAAAACTTAAAGGCAAGTTTTACCGTACAACAATTAGACAAGTCTTAACAAGTTAGATTTGGTCTGGTTTTGCATCATAAACTGTAATTTAAGAGGAACATAATTATTGTTCTTGCTTATCCATATTTTTTGGAGTGCAGATGGATAGGAAGTATCAACATGCTAGCATCCAGTTGTTCATCATGAATCAGAAGGATTCACCTAAACATGGAGGCAAGCTGCAGAACACTTCGTCTCCATTAATTGACAATGGAAGTGACGAGGAGTGTAATAAAGGTGAAACAGAAATTGATGTTGCTGTGGAAGAACTCACAGCGCCGGTGAACACAAAGACTGATGATTGGGAAGCTAGGAGACATGGAGCCATAGCCGCCCGGCTTTTGAGAAATGTTAAATTGGCTTAAAAGTAATATTGAATGCTTCCATGGGAATATTACATTATGAATGACTAAGGCCGTTTGGCTCACAGCTTTTGAGGCGGTTGGACACCCCTGAACTGACACCACGGAACCAGCCTCATTTGGTGCAGGCAAGCCTACAAAGCACTGTTTGCCTATGTGAATGCTTTGCTTGATTTGCACAATGGTGGCAGGAGTGGCATGGCTTCTATTGTGAAATTGGAGCCAAAGTTTCTAATTTGCTCTACATTCATTAATTATGCCATTCCTTATTCTAATATCTATTGGAGTTTAGTGTTTGAGAAGTTGATCCACAAACAAAAGCCCTTTTGGTTCTTTTTGAAGGCTAAATGATGGCTGAAAGCTAATTTAGAACCTTCCAAGATGATTCTAAATCTTATAGGGTTCAGTCTGCTTGTTTTAGGATATAGCGTTAGTAGCGTAAAAAGTGCAAACTTTAATTTTTTTTATCACATATAATTACACTTTTAAATTAAGTGCATAAATGAAGCAGATTCAGAATTTTGTGATTAATCCTATCCTGCCCAAAGAATGAGGAAAACAGTTTGCCCTTTGCTTGCTTAAGCATTTATGAATTTGAGTTATTCCTGTTAATGTTTTCTTTTGTCCAAGCTCAACTATTGATACCTTTTTTTTTGACCAAGCTCCACGACTCAAGAGTTGAGGGGCAAGGGGCTGCCAGTGATCGTTTTAGCTGAAAATGATTTAGGCGGGAAAAGGATGTCGCAGATGGTTATATTCTGCTGCATAACACAAACCTTAGTTGTCTGTGATCAAAAAAATTTGATTACAACTTGTTAGAGGAGAATTAAGAGCTCTATTAAAGGGTACTTGCAAGCTCTTTTGGGGGAGGAGCAAGTACCTTCCAAACTTTGGGTCGGGTTTCAGACCCCCTTTAAGCTACTGGATTGGGGCTTTTTATAGGCCTGGGGCAGCTCTCCTTAATACAGGTTGGCACATGGGTTGGCGAGCAAGCGTTAAGGCCATCTGCGAGTGCTTTTGAGTGAGGTGAATGCTGCACGGGATGCATGTGAGGTCGCGGGCGCATGAATACTCCTCCCACTTTTGAGAACACTTGTTGGTATCCCACCTGTCTAGAAACAGTTGATATGGTGGGAAAAGGTATAGAGAGAAATCCACGCATTTGTCTAAATTTTCAGGAAAGATTGGCACATGGGTTGACGAGCAAGCATTATACATCCCCCGTGTGTCGCGCGACAGTACTCGGGCAGCGGCGGCGGGTTTTGCCCACTCCCGTTGGTTCTTAATATTATTTTTTATCATGTAATTTTTTTAGGGTGTTGTTATTGGTACCCCATAAATGAATATTTGTAACTCATTGATATTTGTATACAAATAAGATAATTGTACACATAATTGATATTTATACTCGTACATAAAATCTTAAGAAACTTAAATTTCGATGTCATTTTTTTGTAAATGGACAACACAACTATTCAACTTCCCAAAAAACTAATGTTTTCATGCAATTTAAAAAAGCAAAAACTATGAAAATGAAAATTGCATAGAACACATTTATCTTCATAAGTAAAAGTTAAAGTGACATCAAATTTTCCTCAGCATCAAAATATCATGTTCTGTCAAAATGAACTCCACTTACTGTTGAAGTTGGTGACCGGGCGGTCTGTCTTGGCGGGTTGAAGACCGCGCGGTCTGGCGGTTTGACTCGCCGGCTTGTAAACCGGGCGGTCTAGCGATCTTCACAGGCGACCTCTCTGCTTCTCTTGTTGTAGCCGTGCGGTTAGCCCTTCTGTCTAACCGTGCGGCTTGTGCGGTTTACTTTGTATAGTCCGCTTAGCTTGCAAATTTTTAGTCCCACATCTCTTATTTGTATTCTCTCATCTCTCCTCCATTCTATATAAGGGAGGGCATACCTTTGTAATAGTTACCTTTTTTGGATAATAAAATTTCGATTATTCAAAAGTTTATCCGCTTGTTCTCTCTTTTTCGCTACTTTCTATCATGGTATCAGAGGACACGGTCATTTCCTCCTGATTCTGTGCGCTCTCTGTTGTTCGCGGCTTGTTTTCCGCTTTCTGCGACCTGTCTCGCGGCTTGCCTTCTCTTCTGTCCGCTACCCTGTTCGAGCGGCTTGTTTCTGTCCGCTGCCCTGTTCGCGCGGCTTGCTTCTTCTTGGTTCTCTTCTCCTACTGCTATTCGTCGCAGCGACCTGTTTCCTTGTCGCCGCGCTCCTTGCTCTTTCTTGCCTCTCCGACTTCCTAGTCTTTGCGGCTTGTCTCTACCCGCTGCAGACTTCTTCTCCCAGTCCGCTTCTGCTTTCCCCATTTCCGCTTGTCCCTATACTCGCGGTTTGCTGCTGTGATCTGCCTGACCGTGCGGGTTGTTCCTTTCTCACCCGCATCTTGGTCGCGGTCACCTGCTCTTCTCCTCTCTTCTGTTCGCTCGGCCTTTTCAGTCCGCGCGACCTCTTCCCCGCTGTGCCTTTGACCTCTTGCTAGCCGCTACTGTTCGCGCTCTACTTGTTGTTGCCTTCTACCCGCTCCTGCTTGCTAGTCGCGCCGGCCTCATCTTTTGCCGTGCGACCTGTTCTCCTCTGTTCGCCCGACTTTTTCAAGCCGTGCGACTTCTTTCCCTCTGCTTTGCTCTGCTTCTTGGTAGCGGCCTTCCTAGCCGCCCGACCTGTTTTCTGTTCGCCCGGCTTGGTGCTCTTTTCTCTTCTCGCGGCTTGTTCTTATTGTCGCGGCTTGCTCCTCTCTTGCTTCCATGGCTTTCCCCTCCTCCAGCCTGTCCGCCTCCGTGGTCACCTCTTCTGGTAGTGCTCATGTTGTTACTCGCGGAAGATGGCTGATCGACTCTGGTGCAACCAATCATATGACAGGCAATCCTCAATGTTTCTCTCTTCTTGACACACATGCTCAGTTGCCCCCGGTCATTGTTGCTGATGGATCTCCCTCCCCGGTCCATGGGACGGGCATGGTTCAAGTCACTCCATCTCTCTGCCTGGCTGATACCCTCTATGTGCCCAAGTTTCCGTACAATTTATTATCGGTTACTTCTTTATGCAAGCAACTACGGTGTTCTGTCATATTCACCCCTAGCTCTTGTGCTTTTCAGGATCCGGACTCCCAACGGACGATTGCTACCGGGACTGAGAGTGGTGGCCTCTACTTCCTCGACAACGTTTCTGCTCTATCCGCCTTCTCCTCCTCCTCTACAGATCTTCTCCAATGGCATCTTCGCCTTGGACATGCTCCTCCCCGAATTCTCCGCCAGCTCCTGCCGCACCTCCCTCCTCATCATCCTCCTCTAAACTGTGATGCATGTCAACTTGGCAAACATCACCGCTCATCCTTCCCACCAACACAAAGTCGGGGCTCTTCCCGTCCGTTCGACCTCGTTCACTCTGACATATGGGGTCCCGCTCCTAACATCACCATCGGTCGGGGTAGTTCTTATTTTGTCACCTTCATTGATGATTTCTCTCGATGTACGTGGGTATATTTTCTCAAAGATTGCTCCGAGCTGTTCTCTGTTTGGACCTCCTTTTATTCTATGGTTAAGACTCAGTTTGATACGTCTATTAAACTCCTTCGTTCAGACAATGCTAAGGAGTATCTTAGCCACGACTTCTCCTCCTTTTGTATTCACCATGGTGTTCTTCGTCAAACAAGTTGTGTCTACACCTCACAACAAAATGGGGTGGCGGAACGCAAAAACCGTCACCTCCTTGATGTCGCTCGCACTATGATGACTCAAATGCATGTTCCTCGCTCCTATTGGGGCTATGCTGTCCTCCTCTCCTGCTATCTCATCAATCGCCTTCCCTCCACAGTTCTCCACGGTGCTACCCCCTTCTCCATTCTTTATCCGGACAAGGATCCCTTTCCTCTTCCTCTGCACATCTTTGGGTGCACCGCTTTTGTGCACTCTCCCGCTGCCACCCGTGATAAACTCTCACCACGTGCCACCAAATGTGTCTTTCTGGGCTACTCTCCCACTCAGAAAGGATATTGCTGCTTTGACCCTGTTACCCGCAAGCAATTTGTCTCTGCGGATGTCACCTTCTTTGCCAATGCCTCTTACTTCTCTCCTGCTTCCTCTTCTACTCCTCCTGATCCTACTTCTCATACCACCCCATCCATTCCCTCTGCTCCCACTGATGTTTCGCCCTCTCCACCCACTCCACCGTCTTCCCCATCCTCATCATCTCCACCCTCTACTCCGCTTTCTCCCTCCACTCCGCTGCCATCTTTCTCTACTCCCGGGCCAGCTCTCTCCACCACGGATACTCCGGATACTGAGGCACCTGCTGACCTGGATCTCCCGATTGCTCTTCGAAAAGGGGTTCGGGCATGTACCCAACACCCGCTTGCTGCAGTTGTTTCGTACGATCGTCTTACCCCTGCTCGCAGAGCTTTTGCACTGGCTATCTCGGCCACTGCCACCCCTCGTTCCTATCAGGAGGCCCTTGCTATTCCCCACTGGAAGCTGGCCATGGATGAGGAAATGGCGACCCTCACGGAGCGGGGTACATGGACTCTTGTTTCTCCTCCCTTCGGTACTGATGTTGTTGGCTGTCGCTGGGTCTTTGTGGTCAAATTTAGCCCAGACGGCACTGTGGATCGGTATAAGGCTCGCCTTGTTGCTAAGGGCTTTACTCAGACCTATGGGGTTGATTACTTTGACACCTTCTCCCCTGTGGCTCGTCTCAGCACTATCCAGGTCCTTCTCTCTGTGGCCGTCAATCGGGATTGGCCGATTTCTCAGCTGGACGTCAAGAATGCCTTCCTTTATGGTGATCTTCACGAGGCCGTTTACATGGAGCAACCTCCTGGGTATGTTGCTCAGGGGGAGACACGAGTATGCCGGCTGCAGAAGGCAATTTATGGCCTCAAGTAGAGTCCTCGAGCTTGGTTTGACAAGTTCAGCGGCATTGTGGCGGCTATTGGTTTTGTGCGAAGCTCTGCTGATCACTCTCTCTTTATTCGCAAAACTCCTTCTGGGCTGGTTGTTCTTGCTGTGTATGTCGATGATATTCTTCTCACTGGCGATGACCAGGAAGGGGTCGCCCTGACAAAGCGACATCTTCGCCAACATCTGATCACTAAAGATATGAGCTCTCCAAAGTACTTTCTGGGGATCGAACTCTCTCGGAAGCCCGACTCCTTAGTTCTCTCTCAGCGTAAGTATACCCTTGATCTTTTAAAAGAGGCATGATTAACTGGAGCAAAACCTGCCCGATGCCCCATGGCTACTGGGGAGGACAAAACCTGGACAGATGATTCGCCTCCTCTTTCAGATAGTTCGCGGTACAGGCGTCTGGTTGGTAAGCTCATATATCTCACAGTGACCAGACCCGACATTTCCTATGCTGTGGGCAAGGTGAGTCAATTCATGCAAGCGCCTAGGGAGTGTCATCTACAGTCCGCCTTGCGGATCTTGGAGTATGTCAAAGCAGCGCCTGGGAAAGGATTACTTTTTCAGAAGAATGGTCATCTGAGGATTGAAGCCTACTCAGATGCTAGTTATGCTGATGATAAAGGGGATCGCAAGTCAACCTCAGGTTTTTGCACCTTTGTTGGGGGAAATCTGGTGAGCTGGAAGAGCAAGAAGCAGTCTGTTGTCTCCAGGTCCAGTGCAGAAACTGAGTATCGCAGTATGGCGTCAACCACTTGTGAGTTGAAATGGTTGCGGGCTCTTATGCTAGATTTAGGAGAGGTGTACAACCATCCTCTACCTATGTTCTGTGATAACAAGGCCGCCATATACATCTCCAAAAATCCGATATTCCATGAAAGAACAAAGCACATTGAGGTTGACTGCCATTTCATTCGTGAAGAGATTTTAAAAGAACAAATTTGCACTCCGTTTGTCACGTCTGATAAAGAGCTGGCTGACATCTTCACCAAGCCAGTTTCCGCCTCGTTTCTGCATGTTTGCGACAAGCTGTGCATGATTGATATATATGCTCCAGCTTGAGGGGGAGTGTTGAAGTTGGTGACCGGACGGTCTATCTTGGCGGGTTGAAGACCGCGCGGTCTGGCGGTTTGACTCGCCGGCTTGTAAACCGGGCGGTCTAGCGATCTTCACAGGCGACCTCTCTGCTTCTCTTGTTGTAGCCGTGCGGTTAGCCCTTCTGTCTAACCGTGCGGCTTGTGCGGTTTACTTTGTATAGTCCGCTTAGCTTGTAAATTTTTAGTCCCACATCTCTTATTTGTATTCTCTCATCTCTCCTCCATTCTATATAAGTGAGGGCATACCTTTGTAATAGTTACCTTTTTTGGATAATAAAATTTCGATTATTCAAAAGTTTATCCGCTTGTTCTCTCTTTTTCGCTACTTTCTATCACCTACAAGAATAAATGACTTAAATTAGCATTGTAAATTTAAAATAATAAATATATTTTATGCAATAAGTTTATTTAAATTCACATACCTGCCACTTAAAGTAGTCGTGTAACATACGAAATGTCTCATTCTTCTACAACTTGTTCATGAAATGTTCGCCACACTGAAAATATAGGCGGTAGCGGACATTCATCTTTCGTCCTCAATAAAACGAAGTGGTTTTCATTTATAAATCTCATATGAATTGTCCTTCGAATCGTTGGTGGACTTGAATACAACGGTAGAAAGGTGAATGATTGTTTGCTTGAAAGATGAACCAGTTGTATGTTGTAGTATGATGCAACAATTAAACTCATGTCGGACATTGTTATCCATCTATCAAGCGGGGCCGGCAAAACCCAACAGTCAAGCGATTGTAATAATTTCAATCTCCCCGAAGATCCAAAAATTTCAGTGTATAACACATTATTTTCATGAAGCTCTCCCGCAAGATCATGTCTCACTTGCATCCAATTATCTCTCATATTTAGAGCAATACTAATTACTCTATATCCACAATGTCCATCACCCATAACATCAACAACGTCAAGGAGACGTGATTGCACACTAGGTGACATTTGATGCAAAGAAGGCTATGTCAAGCTCAATCTGTTGCAGATAGTTGCATCACAGAGAAAGGCTTTTTGATCTAAAGAATAGACCGGAATGGAGCCTTTGGTAAATAGGGTGAAAAATAATTACTAGATATTTCTAGTGTTAACACTCCAATGTTTCTGCTAAGTCTTGCTGCAACATAAGTTTTTCAATATTTAATAGGTGAAAGATTTGTTGGTGCATATATAACAAGCAATTATCCTTCATTTATGAGATTAAGCTTTTTCGGTTGAATATGAGTTTGATTATATGAAACTTCCAGCCTGCTTCGGTGAGAGAGAGAGACACACACAAATACTTTGCAGGAATGACGATGGAGGGAGAGAGAGACACAAGTACTTTGCAGGAATGACAATGGAGGGAGGGAGGGAGAGAGAGAGAGAGAGAGAGAGAGTACCCGAACTTGCAGGAATGGCGCGCCGGAGTGGGAGGAGTCGGGGCCGATGTCGCGCCGGCGGAAGGGCGGCCGATCGGTGTCGCGCCGTCGGGGTTCGCGAGAGACGGGGGTTAGGGCCGGCGGGCTGCTCATGGGAGGAGAAAGAAGAGGGATTTCTGGGTACAAATATCAAGGAGGATGTGAAAAAAGGCCAAAATTTTGAAATATTTGGATATGAATATCCAAATATGGGGTATGAATAACAATACCCTTTTCTTAATATATGTTTTTATAATTATATTTTTTTGTATCATATAATTATTTATTTATTTAAAAAAATAAAAGGAAAACCCAAATTGTAAAATATATATATCTAAGTAAGTCATAAATAAAAAATATCGCTTTTAATATAAACTTGAAAGCTCTCCTGGCTTAATGAATATGGCGGCTGACTTCTATGCATGTGTTGTTGGTTCTAGGCTTGGCTAGCACGATTTTTAATTTATTTTTATTTTATTCATTCTTTCTAATATTTAGTCTCACATCGTTGGTATAAGATAGTTGTTGGGGTTTAAATAATAGGAGAGGATTGAACATTTGAAAATTGACATGTAGTGGGCGGGCAATTCAGAGCGTGCGTGGGTAGTTCTGGCAGATTAATTGGGCTGCATCGGGCGGGTCATTATATGGCAGAGCGCGGGCTTTGATTTCAGTCCCACCAGATGAAATTTTTTCTGAATTTAAAGGGAAAAATGATAATTTCTCATTGTTGGGTAGTAGACCTATGGAAATATAGGTTTAGGACACCCTACCATCCTAGCTTTATGAGACCTAGAAAAATGATGACAGACAGTCTTGATTCGTTTGTGAGATCTTATGATCCAACCATATTGAACGGTCCAGATTTATTTGGTGGGCGTCGGTGTTACACCGATGTTACACCGCGAATTCTAATTGGCTATTAATAAATCTTTGTATATATATATTTAGTCGTGGAAAAAAAGACTGGCCATAGTGGGCCGGCCCGAGCTCGGCCCGAAAATAGCCGCCTAAGCCCGGACCGGGAAAAGCCTGACGCGAGACTAGGCCAGGCTCTGTGCCCTTGCAGGGCCCAAATATATGGGTAATACCCGACCCGAGATCCGGCTCGGGCCGGGCAAAGCTCGATTTTTGGGCCGCCCATGGCCTCGTTCCAGGCAAAGCCCGACTCAGGCCGTCGGCCCAACGGCTCTTGTAAGAGCCGTTTAATCAACGACTCTTTATAAGTGTAGTTGCTAACGGCTCTTATAAGAGTCGCAGATGATGTACATCAGTACATCTGCTGTACTGTTGTACAACAGCAGAGCATAGAGCCTAAGCTGCACGGCCTAGGCCCTAGGTGCATATTTTTTAAAAACAATTTTAAAAAAAACTATATATTTTCTATTTAACCCCCATTACCCAGCCAGACCCCCCTCTCTCACTCTCTTCTCTCTCTCTCTCCCTTCTCACTCTCTCTCCCTTCTCACTCTCCTCACTCTCTCACTTTCTCTCACATCTCTCACTCTCTCTCTTAATTTAAAATTTTCTTAACGCCTCGCTAGCGTCCTCCTCAACGCTAACATGACGTCGTCCTACTCAACGCCATGGTCGTCTACTCAAAGTATGTCTGTAGTGGTGGAGCACAATCGTATGATGCTAGTTTGGGAGCATTTCGATAAGGTTCATGCTGACGTCAAATTCAAGGCGCGATGCAAATTATGCTCGAAGCTACTGACGCTTACCGACAACTCGACACTAGCAAGACACTTTAAGTCTTGCGATTCGAAACATGCTCTCGAGTCTAGTCAGACCGAAATTTTAGGAGCAGGGCAAATTTGGACGTACGGTAAACTTTGCCAACGAGACATGCAGATGAAACATATCATCAAACATGAGTTGTCATTTAGCCACCACGACAACGAGTCTGCGACAGAATACATGCATGAATTCAGCCCAAATATCAACTGGTAAGTAGAGTTTCTCTTACGCGCGATGCCATTAAAGCATATTTAGAATTAAAACAATCGTTTATTTTTTTTATAAACTTTCGAATGTCATGTAAGTTTATGAGTGACGTTTAGAGTAATAGCTGAAAGTCTTTATTTCAAGATAGCTTACAACATAGGGGGGTGAATAGGTTGTATGACTGTTATTAATTTCGTTTTAATTTTATCTTTTGCACTATGTCTGTTGGTAGAAGTTTGCTTTCAAGAACCTGCACAAAGAAAAACAACACAACAAGTACACACAGATTTATAATGGTTCCCCAATCTTTGGGTACATCCACTCTCCTCCCACCTTGCTAATTTCTTGTTAGTCAATGCACTTCTCCAAAACAATGCTCTAAAGAGCTTACACCTCAGATCCCTCAGGATCTCTCAATCTCCTCCAAGACCTATAACTCAGCCACAAGGGCTACAACTCAGTGATCAATTGATCACCTACCTCAGGCTTGAAACCAAGTCCTACAACTCAGATTCAGTTGGATCCTACAACTTAGAGAGCTTCACTCTTCTACAACTCAGGCAATATTACCGCACCTCAGGCTAAGAGAGCCATACAACTCAAATCCAAGAAGGATCCTACAAGAATAAAATAGATTTATATCTATCACAGAGAAATTTCTCTATGACAGCCCTTTGAGCTGAGTAATCTCAGCTCAACCTTTCTTCATAGCTACAAAGATCTTGAGCTGGAAGTATCTAGCCGTAAACTGCTTTGCTTTCTCCTCCTTCCCTGTACAAAGTCAACCACTTTCTTCTTTTTTCTTTTCAGCTTCAGAAAATGGATCTTCAGTTTAGATTTTGCTGAGGTGAGAAGCAACTTTATCTGTAGAGATTTCTTCATTGTTTCTGCTACTCCCTCAGAAGTAAAGCCTTCTGATCTTGCGGGTGTCGATGAAGAAGACACACAACTAACTGAGCTTCTTGTAGGAGGACTTCAAGCTTTTTCACACAGTAATGGCGAAGAAGATGAAGTCCAGCTGCAACACATTTTCAAAATAATAAGACCTAAAAGTTGTTGTTGTCTTGCCCACTCTCTTCCCTTTGTAGTTTGCCGATCAACGGCTCTTAGAAGTCAGTGGGCCCCGCTTGAAGCATCCAGCTGCATCTTGCTTCAACGGAAGAAGACGTACAGTAGCTTCATGATAGAGTTTGTCGTGTTCTTTAGCTTCCCTGTAATTGATTTGAAATAAGTTAACTTTGTCGATTCTGCAGATTTTGCTGACGTCAGCACCTGTGGACTTGGCCAAAATCGAGCATCGGTAGAATAAGCGTCAAGTGAATGAGCTTCACTTAACGCCTAAGTACTTAGATAATTCTTTCTAACTAGGCGTTGACAACGTTGAGTGATCAATCCTCACTCAACGCTTTTGCCTTAACCATTTCTGCAGCCTTTTCTGCATGCCTGGCATTGAGAGCATTGAGTGAGCACACATCGCTCAACGCCTGGTTCCTTAGTCAGATTTCTGCTTCTTCAGCATCTTTAAGCGTTGAGAGCGTTGAGTGATAGTGCCTCACTCAACGCTTTCTATCTTGATCATTTCTGCATCATGGCATTGAGAGCGTTGAGTGTCCACGCCTCACTCAACGCTTTCTTCCATTGCCAGATTTTTCTGCTCCGTGGCGTTGAGTGAGTAAGCTCCACTCAACGCCAAACAACTTAACAGATTTTCTTCTGTTATCTTGCGTTGAGTGAATGAACTACACTCAACGTATTTGGACTTAGCCAAATTTCTATGTCTATGAAACAACTTTGACTTTGAGATTTAGTCAATGCATTATCACATGATGTTGAGTGAGATTGCCTCACTCAACGTTTGTGGACTTGATAAATATTCACAGCTTTCCTGTGGCGTTGACTGACTGAGTTATACTCAACGATTATGGAGCTATGTCATTGAGTGAATGATCTTCACTCAACGTCTGTGTACTTTGCCACTTTTCTGTTCATTTCTTCTTAGGCTTTGACTGCATTGGCCTGACTCACATCCTTTTGTTGTATGACGTTGAGTGAGTTGACTTCATCAACACCTGTAGACATTACCACTTTCTCAGCTTGCCTCTTCATGGATTTGACTGTATAGCCTTCACTCAGCGCTATAAGTCATCTGACATTGAGTGAATGACCTTCACTCAACGCATGTGGACTTAGAAAGTTTTCTTTCTTTCCACACTTTAGGTAAGTGTTTACCTAACTTAGCCACTTAGGTTATCTGTCCCATCATTATTGCGAGGACATCTGATACACGTTTATGTATATCATTGACAAGATTGACTTCACTCAAATCTAGGACATTGAGGACAATGGACCCAACAATCTCCCCCCTATTTGAGGAAGTCAAAACTCTTAAGAAAATGATTCAATAATGAGTCAATGACATACATAACACTATGCAGCAATAAGAATTTTAAAGAGCATACAATTTATATTTACCACTCTTTTCCATATTTCCTTGTCTGTAGGGTGAACAATACCTGCAACTAAACCTATATCAGGTTTAACATACCCAACTCAAGTTTGAGGGTGTTAAATTTTGCTTCATCTAGTGGCTTAGTGAAAATGTCAGCCACTTGCTTGTCGGTTGGGACAAACTCAAGGTTGATATCTCCACATTCAACATGCTCCCTAATGAAATGATATCTGATTTCAATGTGCTTAGTCCTGCTATGAGAGATAAGATTCTTAGCAATTGAAATAACACTAGTAGAATCACAGAATAAGAGACTTCTACTTATCTGAAGGTTGTAGTCCTGAAGTTGATGCTGGATCCACAACAACTGAGCACAACAGCTACCTGCTGAGATGTACTATGACTCTGCAGTTGAAATTACAACACTGGTTTGCTTCTTGCTGCTCCATGAAATTAGTCTTCTACCTAGGAATTGACAGGTGACAGAAGTGCTCTTCCTGTCTTCCTTGCAGCATACAAAGTCTGCATCTAAATATCCAGTTAATTCAAATTCACCATTCCTAGGGTACCACAGGCCAAGATCTGGTGTGCCCTTAAGATACCTCAGAATTCTCTTTGCAGCAGAGTAATGAGAATTTTTGGGGCATGCCTGGTACCTAGCACAAACACATGTAGCATACACGATGTATGACCTACTTGCAGTAAAATAAAGAAGAGAGCCAATTATCACCCTATACAAAGTCTCATCAACAGGTCTCCCTGCCTCATCTTTGCATATGGACATACTTGATCCCATGGGAGTTCTCATGGTGGAAGAATTTTCCATACCAAATTTCTTTATTAACTCCATAGTGAACTTAGACTGGGATATGAATAAGTCATCATCAGTCTGTCTAACTAGAGACCCAAGAAGAACTTAAGTTCACCCATACTGCTCATCTCAAACTTCCCCTGCATAAGTTTGGCAAACTTCCTGCAGAGGTTGTTATCAATAGATCCAAAGATGATGTCATCTACATAGATCTGTACTAGGATGATCTTACCATTAGATTCTCTAAGAAATAAGATCTTATTTATCTTTCCCCTTGAGAATTTGTTCTCAATGAGGAAGCTAGACAATGTCTCATACCATGCTCTAGGGGCTTGTTTTAACCCATATAAAGCTTTCTTAAGTCTATAAATAGAATCAGGTGAGTTAGGAACTACAAAACCTGGAGGCTGTTCAACATAGACTTCCTCTTTTAAGTCACCATTTAGGAAGGATGACTTCACATTCATCTGGTAGACCTTGAATCCCTTGTGTGTAGTATATGCGAAGAACAATCTTATGGACTCCAATCTTGCTACAGGGGCAAAGGTTTGATCAAAATCAATGCCCTCTTCTTGCTTGTACCTCTTAGCTACTAATCTTGCTTTATTCTTGTTTATAATCTCATTTTCATCAAGTTTGTTTCTATAGATCCACTTGACTCCAATGACATTATGTCCATGAGGTCTGGGAACCAGCTTCTAGACTTTGCATCTTTTGAACTGGTTCAGTTCCTCTTGCATAGTCACTATCCAAAATTGGTCTATGTTGGCCTCTTCAAACTTCTTTGGATCCACTTGTGATAGGAAGCTTGCATGCATAGCTGTATTCAAATTTCTGCTTCTTGTCACTACTCCATGACTTGGTTCACCAATGATTTGGTGATCAGATGGTCTCTTAAATGCCTCATTGTTGGAGGTAAACTTCTTTCTGCATCACCTTCTGGAAGTACTCTTCTTTCTACATTTGCTTCAGGAACAACTCCTTGCTCATCCTCATTTGCTCCAAGTGTGTCTGGTGGATCTTCAGGAATATCCACTTCATTTTGGACAGCTAGTTCTGCTTCCTTGATGGTTAGATTATCCATCATCTTTTCTGTACCTGCAGTTGTAATGCCCAAAAATTCGAAAGAGGGACGACCAACATCGAGAGCCAAGTTTGGGTCTTGGTAAAGGTCACACGGCCAAGGACACGGGCGTGTCCATGGCCGTGTGGTGCTCGGGTTTATCGAGAGCCCGAGAAGTCAATGATTTTCGCTCGACGAAGTGTCGAGACAGGGAACACGGTCTAGAACACGGACGTGTCCATGACCGAGTCGTGCTCGAGTTCGTCGAGAGCCCGGGTGGTCGACGAACTGCGCTCGATGAAATGTCGAGACAGTGAACACGACTTGGGACACGAGCATGTCCAAGACCGTATCGTGCGTATGTTCGACGAAGTTTCCGCGAAGTCGATGAAAAGGCAGTTGACGATCGTCGAGACTTCGAACACGGCCTGAGACACGGGCGTGTCCCAGGTCGTGTCTTGCTCGGGTTGTGAGTCGGGCCGTATAAGGGGATTGAACATGGCCTGGAGCCCATGCGTGTTCGGCCTGACACAGGCGTGTCAATTTCGACACGGGCGTGTCGATTGCCCGTGTCCTTCTCGGGTGGTTTTTGATCCTGTGTCGATGGAGGAACATGCCCAGCAACACGGGCGTATACTGAGTGACACGGGCGTGTCATGTTCGACACAGGCCTGTCTAGTGCCCGTGTCATGTTCTGGGTGCGACGGTTTTGACGTCAATTGAGGCACACGGCCTTGGACACGGGCGTGTCGCAAGCCGTGTTCGGCCCAGGTGTTTTGATTTTAAGTTCGGATCGTGGCCATCCGTTTCCTTCTTTTGGGATCTGATGGTACAGGGCTGTATTTGCTGAGTTAAGTCTGGGAATAGGGTTTGGGAACCCCCATTCTTCATCAAGTACTCTCTTTCTAAGTTCTAGAGAGAAGGGAGAGCAAGGAAGGAGGTGAAAGTGAGATCCGGCTGTCGGAGAAGCTTCGGTGCTCCAAATCGCGAGCCGAGTCCAGATCTATGGAGGCAAGACCGTTGCGAATGTTTTCATCCGGCTAAGTTTCCATGGCTAGGAAGAGGGGTCCTAAGGTAACGACACTTCTCCTCTTGGTTTTAGGATTCATGTTTAGCATCTTTTCTTTCAAACTTTTCGGCATCAAATCTCTCACATGAGAGGGGTTTGGGTCGCCATGGTTCAAGAGTAACCTCCGGGTCGATTGAGTCCGTCCCTAGCATGTTTTTGCATTCGAGATTCACTCCGTTAGTGGATTAGGCAATATGGGTGAAGCCGTGGTCGCGACCGTTAGTCCGACTCGGTGATGTTGCATACAAGCTTTAAGGATTTTGTAGAAATCCGGTGTGGCAAGATGCCGTTTGTGATGTTTGTGTTTCCCCCTTTTCTCGAGTGAGTACGCGTAGCCGGAACCGTACAAGGTTAGCTCCGCAATGGCGGTAGATGGTTTCCTTGGTGGACAAGGTTAGCTCCGTATTGGCGGTAGATGGTTTCCTTGGTGCGCGGGGACGTTGTAGTACAAATGAGAGATTAGGGTGGGAATGATTTTAGATTGTGATGTGCTATGGCATGGCTTTGTCTCCGTGGTCGGCTGGCTATCCCGTAACGTGCAAGTCATGTGAGGAGAGTGACCCGACGAGACTAGTCCCCTTCTGTGAGACTGACGAGAACGCCAAGCATGGGGCAAGCCCGGACAATGAGGCCATGAGCGGGTGGGGTCCAACAAGGGTTCTTAGAATCGATCAGTGTGTTAGACGGAATCCGGACATGAGGAGTCAGAGCTTGCAGGCAAGCTCAAGTCTATGACCATGAGCCGTTGGGGCCTTGACAAGAGTTCCATGTGGCGGCTTGTATGCCGTTAGGGGAATTGCAATACCCTTTTTGTTTGAGGCTTAATGCCATTGGGGAAATTGGAAGTACCCATGTGCTAGATGCATACACGTTAGGGTGCCTTGGGTGAAGCCCGGGTTTTGCATACATGCTGCATAGTAGGCCCCTTTTCATTATATGCTCAACAATAGAAAACATGCATGTTGTTTGAGACATCCAAGCCTGTTCTTTTAGTGCTTTACTTGTTTATGTATATGGTATACGAAGTGCTGGCTTGCAGTTTGGAGGGGTACACCGGGGTATGTTAGGGGCAGCCGAGAGGAGATGTGTTTGTTACATAGTTAGAGGTCAGCTTTGCTGACCTACGTTACAATAAATTCTTAAAGGGCAAGGATCGCAAGCAGGAGCTAGCTCGCCGGACAAAAAGGCCTAAGCCTCATGAAGTGTTACCAGCTTTGCATTAGCTCTACTTTGGTGATATTGTATATTTTATACTTTAGACTTTCGGCTTGCATGCCGAGGTAGCTTAGGATTGCCTTTGCACATTGATGTGTTATGTATCAATAGAATTTTGGACTCTCTTTTATTGTAAGGCCATAAGGCCGTTTCGATACTACTATATGTGTGGATAACTTCTAGTCTGATTTGCTGTTTCCACTGTTATTTGCTTCTGAGTTTTGAGTTGGGTAGATCATATCATTTTTTAATGCTAAAGCTGTGGCATCTGTATGTTGTGGGGCCCCGGCCGAACCCATATTATACGGTCATTATAGGGGAGGTGTTACAATTTGGTATCAGAGCCAGGTTTCGTCCAAGGTCAGTTAGGGCGGTCGATTTAACGTAATCGTATCACATTTAGAAGTTATCCACATAGGATTAACGCGGGACCATGCGTGTCCTTATGTTTGAGTCGTGTGATAAGAGACTGATTCCTTATTTTCTTGCTTTTCCTAAGAGTACAAGCAACGAGGTGGGTACGTCAAGACCAAGAGAAGAGCTTTCGACGAGTAGCAGCACTGCTCAGGGTCCTTTGGGCATGGGTGTAAACCCGACCGACTTCTGTCGCATGCTAGCAAAAGCAATGGTGGCAGCCCAAGCTGCAGCGACAGCTCAGGTAGTAACCCCTGCAACACCGGATACGACGACGACCGTGCCGGGCGGAGAAGCCAGGCGAGCAGAGCCTTTGGCAGAAAGGGTGGTTGTCGGGCATGGAGACCGGTAGATGAAGTATTTTTTGAGCTTCCATCCCCCGAAGTTCAAGGGAGTCGGTACTCTGACTGATGCGGAAGATTGGTGGGCACAGATTCAAGAACTTCTGAGGGCGGCAGAGACACCAGAGGAAAAGAAATCTGAGTTTACAGCTTTCATGTTGGAGGGAGACGCAAAGTTGTGGTGGGTGAGCCATAGCGGCCTCCAATTTCCTGGACGCACCCCGTCCATGGAAGAATTTGGGGATGCTTTCCTAAAGAAGTACATTCCTGTTTCAACGAGGTTGGCCCTTTAGAGGCAATTTCTGCACTTGATGCAGCGAGATAAGACGGTGGACGAGTATGTACAGGAGTTCACTCGTTTGGGTCGTTACGTGAGAACGACCATGACGGACAATGAGGAGAGGGATAACCTCTTCTACCAGGGGCTGAGGGAGAATCTAAGACAACCCCTTATTGCCATGAAGAGAGCTGGATTCAATGAGCTAGTTGAGGCTGACAGGACGTTGGAGAGTGATCTAGAGCGAAACCAACGACGTAAGGGTTTTGTGCCCAAGCAAGGAGAAGGGAAGCCTTCTCAACCCCAAGGAAAGTCTGAAGGGAATAGATGAAGGAAGAAGCCTCACCCATACAAGTCCGGTGAGAAAAGCAAGTGGACGTCCGGAGGGTCTCACTCTAAGGGGCCACCGACGTGCTTCAACTGTGGTAAGGTGGGGCACATTGCTCATTTTTGTAATCAAGGAGGTGCGGAGTAGGAGGCAAGGCAGGAGCAGACTGTGCGCTCTGGCCCCAGTGCCGCAGACAAAGGGAAGATGGTGGAGTCTAGCGCTTCTCGGTTCCAACCGGTGCAACCAAGGGCTTACAACCTTGGACAGCAGGAAGCGATCCGCCAACCCGATGTGGTGACAGGTATGGGGAAGTTTAAGTTTAACCATGTGCTTCATACTTTTAGACCGTTATGTTTGATGTCTATGTTTTAAGCTTTGTGTTAGTTTTTGGATACTCCGCTAGGGTATTGTTTGATACGGGAGCATCGCACTCCTTTCTTGTGGTAAGCTTCATCCGGAGGATTGGAGTTGAGTCATTTTCGGCAGACGCGGAGCGGAAGGTGCATATGCCCAATGGGTCATCCATGACCACTGGGAAGAAAGGGTGCATTTGTTGGGAGCTAAGCGGAGTTGACTTCATGTTGATAGCAACGGTCATGTCGTTGGTCGAGTTTGATGTGATTTTGGGAATGGACTGGCTAGCAGAGCAGTGTGCCAGTATTGATTTCCTATCCAAGGTGGTGACCCTAAGAAGCGAAGGGCAGACAGAAGTCAAGTTTAAGGGCCTTAATGGAGTGGCATTGTAACACCCCAAAGTCAATTTGGGTTTCAGGTTGGGTGACACAGCCTTGGACACGGGCGTGTCCTAGGGCGTGTCAGGTTTGGCTTGAGGAGTTGGGCCTGTGGTCGACGAATTTTGTGTCGACAATCGTCGAGTGTAGGGTACACGGCCTGTGACACGGGCGTGTCACAGGGCGTGTCTCTTTTGGGCTTCCGGCAGGAATCCGTGTGTTGCGGGACATGGGTGTGCCCAGGTGCACACGGCCTGGGACACGGGCGTGTCCCAGGGCCGTGTGTCTCTCGGGAGAAATTGAGATGGTGCTGAGTGAAGTACACGAGTGGTCCACACGGGCGTGTCAGGCATGATACAGGCGTGTAGGTCGTGACATAGGCGTGTCACACGACCGTGTACTGGCTGGATTTGAGTCGGTGGGCTACCGCTTAAGTGACACGGCCTGTGACATGGGCGTGTCACAGGGTGTGTCAGGCCGTTTTCAGACTTTTCTGGACAATTCTGAGCCGTTCGATTCCCTTATCCTGGATCCAAATGCTAGGTTGCTTCCAGGTGGGTCAAGGCCTAGGATATGGGGATTTAAGCCCTTACTCTTCATCTCCTTCTTCTCCATCTCATTTCAAGAGAGAGAAAGAGAAAGGGAGAGCAAGGGAAGGAGAGAAGGAAGGAAAGTCAGCTGCTGGAGGAGCTGCGGAGTGCGGATTGAAGATCTGGGTGCGGATTCGTGAATGCAAAGCCGAGGCGGTGATTTCCATCCGGCTACTTCATGGCGCCGAAGCGATCTTCAAGGGTAACAATCTCCTTCTTGGACATCGAAGTCCTTTCCTTATGCATGTATGTGGAATCCTCCACCCAGAGGTGGATCTCGTAAGCGATTTCTTGGTTGAGTCTGCATTTAGATTCAGAAGTGTGGAGTATGACATAGGCATGCTGTGTGAAGCCCATTTGGACTGGCAGTCTGGATTCGTGATGATCATGGGTAAACCGAAGAAGACTCTGTGGATTTAACGATATGAAATATGTGTTTTGTGTATTGGATAAATGAACGATATGTGATGTTGCTTCTGGATGAGTGGAGGCTTTGGTCAAGCCCCTTGAGCGCTGCGAGTGCTCTTTGCTCTGCGAGAGCGGTGAAAAGCTGTGGCTGATCAGGAGGGAAAGCAGGCCCGCGTCAAGCTGCGGTATTGACGATGTGAGAACGGGAAAAGGCTGACCCCTACCTGGTTATTATGGGAGATCGATGGGTGACAATGCAAATGGGGGCTGCGGTCATACCCGGCTTGCTACACCACAGTGGTGGGTCGATCTAAATGCTCAATTTTGCTGTGGGGTTAGGACCTCTGAATGGTTTGGGCGGAATGCTCACAACATGCGTGTTGTGGTGACTAGGACCGGCCAGCTAACAAGTTAATAACCCCTGATCGGCGGTGTACGACTGGGATATCCGGTACACCAAGAAGGTTCCTAGAGTGCACGGAGCGTCTGGTGGATACCAGTGTTTGTGATATGATTGTGATTGGTAGATTTGCTAGATTGATAGCTATGATGATGACAATGTATACAGGGAAGGAGCCACTGCCACGGGTAAGGGGTAGAGTCGTTATAATTGGTCAGCTAAAGCTGATCGTTACTTTGTTTGCCGCTCTTGGTGGATATCTAATTGCAGGTGTTGTTTCTTGAAATGAAATGAGCGGAATTAGAGGTGGGCATAAAAACCGGGCCTGCCGGGCCGGCTTAGGCCCGGCCTGGAAAAAGCCTGAAAGGCCCGGGCCCGGGCAGGCCCGATCCAGGCCCAGGCCCGGGCTTTAAGGCCGAACCATGCCCAGTTTTTAGCTATTAGCCAGGTCTGGTGCCTAGCCCAGGCTAAGCCCGGACTTTGCTTTACCCTGGCCTGGGACTAGGCCATGGAAAGTCTGGCCTGAGATCAGCTCGAATATATATATATATATATATATATATATATATATATATATATAAATAGACTGCGGTTCTTAGAAAGAACCGCAGTCTATATGTCTATATATATATATATATATATATATATATATATATATATATATATATATATATATATATGTGTGTGTGTGTGTGTGTGTGTGTGTGTGTGTGTGTATAAATGGGCTCCGAATTCTGGGGCGGCGAGAGTGCTACAGT
The DNA here is from genome assembly GCA_039583875.1 of Platanthera guangdongensis. Taxonomy (NCBI): domain Eukaryota; kingdom Viridiplantae; phylum Streptophyta; class Magnoliopsida; order Asparagales; family Orchidaceae; genus Platanthera; species Platanthera guangdongensis. The sequence continues at coordinate 17,858,695 of CM077154.1, forward strand.
AGCGATCTCGCCGCCCCATATTTCGGGGTCAAAATCGAGAGCCAAGACTACTCCAAATCAAAAAGTGATCAACATGAAAGTTGTTCGTCTCGTCGAGATCTACAACTTTCATATATATATATATATATATATATATATATATATATATATATATATATATATATATATATATATATATATATATGGGCTCCGAATTCTGGGGCGGCGAGAGTGCTACAGTAGCGATCTCGCCGCCCCATATTTCGGGGCCCAAATCGAGGGCCAAGACTACTCCAAATCAAAAAGTGATCAACACGAAAGTTGTTCGTCTCGCCGAGAACTACAACTTTCATGTTGATTACTTTTCGATTTGAGGCGAATTTGACCCTTTCCCGTACGCCCACTATATATATATATATATATATATATATATATATATATATATATATATATATATGTATATATATATATATATATATATATATATATATATATATATATATATATATATATATATATATATATATATATATATATGTATATATATATATATATTCGGACATCGTCGAGCAGAGATCGACGATTTTTGTCGAGCTCAGCTCGACGAAATCGTCGTGAAGTGCTCGACGATCGTCGAGCAGAGCTCGACAATCGTCGAGCTGAGCTCGACGATTTCGTCGAGCTCATCTCAGGCCAGGCTAAAGCTCTTAACGGCTCTTTAAAAAGAGCCGTTAAGAGCAACAGAGCCTTAATGACTCTTTTTAAAGAGCCTTTAAGGCTCATTTCTTATTTTCCTGGCATCTTGCCAGGAAATGTCATTTCCTGGTAAGATGACAGGAAAAAGCCGCAACCTAGGCAACTTAGTTTTCTTTAAGTGGCAGGATTCTGAACGAGCGAAGGAGCCGCCTGAGCGATGAGTCTTTGGAAATTTGCATAAGTTATAAGGACCACCTGGATGCTATAAAGAGGAGACAGCACGTTGCATCGATCGAAGATAGCTCGTCCGAGGTTGAAGAGGAGCTTAGCGGCCTAAATTTGGCCGATGAAGATCAAACAAGTACGACACCTTCGAGTGATTGAGAGTGCACTTTTTTTTGTATTTTTAGATTTAAATTTTTTGATGTTATTGTAAAATTTGAATTTTTTAGATTTGAATATTTTAAACTTTATTATAAATTTTTTTGAGGTTATTGTAAATTTGTAATTGTTTTTTTAAATAATAATGCAATTGTTTTTTTTAATTTTGGCCTAAATTAATAATGATAATTTTATTTTAGAAATAAATATTTAATTAAAATAATTATTTATTTATTTAGCCGGGCCAGACCCAGGCTCGGCCTGGGCCTGGCCTGGCCTACAGGGCCTAGACAGGCCTCCTCATGAGGAGGAGGCCTGAACCCGGCCCGGGCCTGACAAAAACCAGGCCCGGGCCCAGCCTGGATCTGCCAGGCCTTATGCCCACCCCTAAGCGGAGTGGATGGACTGTTACTAGAGGCCCTTGAAGGTCGTGCGAAAAAAGTGTTTGGATTTCATGTATGCCCGGCCTGCGTGCCGATGTACGAAAATGTATTGATGTAAAGGGAAACTTGTAAGATCATAAGCCCTTGTGCGTGTGTTGTATACATTCATGATTTGAATATATAAATGTGGAGTTTATATAGTAGTGGACATTCTTTGAGTTGAGTTCATGACAACTTAAAATACTACGCTAGAATGCTTTGTGTTAGGATGTGAATAGTCTTTGATTTCCACAAGTAATTCCGCCGCTTGTCTGTGTCATACGGCGTGGGGCACCGGCCGGACCCACCGTTATATGCCACGTGACGAGTGAGGGCGTTACGAAGTGGTATCAGAGCCAGGTTGAGATTGTTTGGGAGGAGAGAACATAATTGAAATCACGAATGTCCACTAGGAATGTATGTCATGCACGTAAGGGGCAGGCTTGTGGAGTCAATGTATAATTACCGTTATGACATGAATGAGTAATGGTGTTTTGTACATCGCTAGGTGGCGAGAAGTGGTGCTGGGCAGCCGGAGCCCCAACACTCCGATGTGAGTGTAACACCAGTTGCAGAGCATACACCTCCCTCAGCGAAGACCATACAGATTGTGACGGAGACGGTGCTTGCGGTGTTACAGGCACAGCCTAATGGGCAGGCAAGGCCTGCAGGAGTCCCAGTACAGACTGGTGCAAGGCAAGAACGTGCTGTAGTTGTGGTGGAGAGCAAGCAGCAAATGAGGCATTAAAAATTTTTATGTAGTTTCATCCACCTACGTTTGGTGGAGCGCTTTCCCCAACGCAGACGAAAGATTGGTTGGCTAGAGTAAAGAGAATCCTGACTGCAATCAGGACGGTGGAGGAGCAGAAAGTGACTTTAGCCACTTTTTGTTGTAAGGAGACGCGAGATTATAGTGGGATGAGATGGAGGTGCATCACTTGGCAGGTCGGGGATTAGCGGAGGTTTCAATGGATGAATTCTCCCGATTATTTCTTGCCAAATATTTGCCTGTGTCGCAAAGAATTGCAATGGAGAACGAGTTCCAACGTCTGGTGCAGGGTGAGGCAGACATTGATACGTACCTATATGAGTTTACCAGACTGGGGCTTTATGCGGGGTCTACCTTCGCGGAGGAAGCACGAAAGACGAACCGATTTTATGAGGGACTGCGTGACAAGTTGAGGTTGGCACTCCCGAGTTCAGTGAACCAAGGCTTCCAAGCGTTGGTCGATACGGCCAGGGCACTGGAGAAAGATTTGAAACGAGTGCAGGATAAAAAGAAGTTGGAAATGGAGAAGCCGGAATTTAACGTTCCGCAGTCTCAACAATTGGAGTTTCGGAAACGAGACAAGAAGAAGTTCAGGCCTGCTGAACCAACTTCTTCAACTGTTGCATCAGGCACAACTTATGTACAAGGACGGGTTGAAACCGGTACATGTTTTAAATGTGGAAAACAGGGACATATATCCCCTAATTGTTAGAGTAGCTCTCCAGGGAGTGAAAAAAGGACGGGTGCGCCCTATAATGAAAAAGGTAAAGCAGTGGCCGAATCATCTACATCCCGGACACAACCTCGATTACATAATTTGGAAGTGCAAGTATCGCAAAGCTCAGTCAGTGAAATACAGCCTCGCGTGTTTCGGTTGGAACTACAAGAGGCTATCAAACGTATTCTGAATGAAGATGCGGCTGAGCGGAAATAAATGCCCTCTGTGATCGTGTTGGTGTACATATTTGTGGTGTATGTTATATCATATGTGAATATGCTATTGATGGACGTATTTGAGTTAGATGGACGTATATATGTTAACACTATGTCTGTGTGTCTGGTATACAAGTGATGTTTATTTTGTGCGATGTCGTGGGGAGAGACAAGCTGCGGCCGCTGAGCTCGAACCCGGATCGTTTTGTTAAGGTGATCATTTGCTTGTGGTGCAACGAGTAATGCGTATTTGAAGGTCTGTAGGTACGCTAAATTTCGAGGACGAAATTCTTTGAAGGAGGGGAGGATTGTAACACCCCAAAGTCAATTTGGGTTTCAGGTTGGGTGACACGGCCTTGGACACGGGCGTGTCCCAGGGCGTGTCGGGTTTGGCTTGAGGAGCTGGGCTTATGGTCGACGAATTTTGGTTCGACGATCGTCGAGTGTAGGGTACACGACCTGTGACACGGGCGTGTAATAGGGCGTGTCTCTTTTGGGTTTCCGACAGGAATCCGTGTGTTGCGGGACACGGGTGTGTCCAGGTGCACACGGCCTGGGACACAGGCGAGTCTCAGGGACGTGTGTCTCTCAGGTGAAATTGAGATGGTGCTGAGTGAAGTACACGGGTGGTCCACACGGGCGTGTCCAAGAGCTATGCGGTTGCGCGTGGCCGCGAGCGGAGGTTGTAGCGATATTTGCGGTTGTGGCGGGCTTCCTCAAAATTATACGAGACGGCTCCATCTTCATCAGTAAGGCTCCTCAAGGTCAACCTTCGTTCAAGAAGGTAATCTTTCCGACAAATAAGTATGACCTTGAATCATCCTACGGTCATTTTACTAGACCAACGTACGTTGCCTCTAACAAAAATAGCCAAGGATGGAGCCGTCATAGAAATCTTGGAACGAGTGCTCTCAAGACATCTCATGAAGAGATCATCCTTCAACATTATGGTCCATTCGTTTATGGATCAAGTGCTAAACAAGCACCAAATGTCAAGCATGCTGCCAAAAAGCCACACGAGACAAAGAAGCAAAACATATGTTGTTCTCATGAGGCTTCCACCTCTAGATCTGTAGCACCTGCCAGACCTCCTGTTCAAAAGGTGAGGTAGGAGAAAAAAAAGAAGGTACAACAGATTTGACTGTTGGTGTTATGCCAAAATTGGTCATTTTGCCATATGTTGTTGGTTCAATCCGAATAATCAGAATACTTCACGAGTTAACAATGCAAGAATGACCACTCGCAATGTTAACATTCCTAGTGGAAGTTATCTAACAAGGAACCAATGACCCAAATCTGTTTGGGTTCCTAAGGGTAATTAATCTGTGAATGCAAGTATGTCCAAAGACCAATCAAAATCCTATCTGATATTTGGACAGTAGATGTTCCAGTCATATGACCAGAACAAGAAGCCTACTTCAGAATTTCACCTCAATCGAAGACGGCCTAAAAGTTAGTTTTGGCGGATCTGACAAAGCAATCACAAAAGGCTACGATATGATTAACAACAGTATAGTCTCTTTCACTGACGTGACTTATGTTGAGAGATTACAACATAATATCACAAACATAAGTCAATTATGTGATAAAGGGTATCTGGTTGGGTTCTACAAGGACAAGTGTTTGATAAAGTCGTCTGTTAACTCAAAACTATTTTATCAGACACTCGGAGTAGAAATATTTTTTGTCTAAATTTTTTTGCTTATATTCTTCTAGAACAGTGCGCTTTTTGACAAAAGATAATGCACCTGTTTGTGATTAATAACACAAGAGATTAACACATTAATTTCACAACTATAAGTATGTTGTTCTCTCACAACTTAGTGCGTGATGCACCCGATATTAAGTGCGTTAAAGAGAGATCGTGTCACATATGCCAAATGGACAAGCAGACAAGGTCTAATTTTTAAAACATTATTGCCAAAGACTCTCCCAGATGTTTATATCTGCTTCATATAGACTTATTCAGTCTTATGTCTATCCGTAGTTTAGGAGGTAAAACTTACACACTAGTTATTGTGGATGACCACTCACGTTTTATATGAGTATTCTTTCTGAAACACAAGTCAGATACCTTTGATTATTTCTCCAGCTTTGTCAGATAGATACAAAACGAATTGAACTGCTCCGTGACCAAAATCAGAAGTGAGAGTCTGGTGTCATGACAAAGTTTTGTGCAAGCCTATGTATCTTTCATGAGTTTTCCTCTTCTCGTATTCCACATCAAAATGGAGTTGCCGAGAGAAAGAACAAAACACTCATTTAGGTAAGTACCACTATGTTGAAAGACTCTTCATTACCAAAGTACTTCTGAGCTGAAGTAGTCAATATAGCTTGTCACGTGCAAAACAGAGCCTTAATTCACAAGAATCATCGTAAAAGACCTTATGAACTTCTGAAAAGCAAAAAAATTGATTGTGTCCTATTTTAGAATTTTTGGAAGCAAATTCTTTGTACTCAATAATGTGAAGTATCACCGAACTAAGTTTAGTGAAAAATGTTCTGAAGATATTTCTGTAGGCTATAGTAGCCATAATAAGGCATACCAGATTTTTAATAATAAAACCCTGGTTGTAGAAGCGTCTATCAATGTTGTATTTGATGAGACAAATATGCTTCATAACAGCCCTTATAGTGTTTTTATTGAAGATGTAGGGTCAAAGCGAAAAGAGCTAAGCTTGTAAGAAGCGGTCAAAAGAAGATATCTCAAGCTCCATCAAAGTTAATACCTCAAGCTTTGTTGAAGATGAAGAGCCTCAAGCTGAAGAACGTGCACCAAAAGAAGCAGAACCTCCCAATGGCGCTACAAGGAATTTAGTGATCAGACATTCAAGAGATCATCCTGTTCATTTGATCATTGGAGATCCTAGTGAAAGAGTTAGAACACGAAGAGGTATAACTAACGAAGCATTGCATTTGAGTTTTCTTTCTCAGATTGAGCCAAAGAAGTTCGAAGAAGCAAATAAGTATGCTTTATGGATAGTTATTATGCAAGAAGAGCTCAATAAGTTTGAAAGGTGTGAGTTGTGAGAGTTGGTACCAAGACCCAGAGGTCAAAATGTAATAGAGACAAAATGAGTCTTCAGAAACAAACTGGATGAGAAAGAAGTTATCATAAAGAACAAAGCAAGACTTGCAACTCAAGGTTACCGACAAGAAGAAGGGACCAATTTCGATCAGACTTTTGCTCCGGTGGCCAGACTCGAAGCGATCAGATTGTTCCTAACCTGTGATGGTTACAAATGTTTCAAAGTCTATCAAATGAATGTGAAGTCAGCATTCCTTAAAGGTATTTTAAAGGAAGAAGTATAAGTGGAACAACCCCCAAGTTTTGTCGATTCATCTCTACCCGATTATGTTTATTTTCTACATAAAGCATTATTTGGTTTAAAACAAGCTCTTCGTGCTTGGCATGAGATGTTGTCAAGCTTTTTTCTTGAAAACGAGTTCACAAGAGGAAAAATATATAAGACATTATTTCTTAGGAAAGTAAAAGACAAGATTCTGCTAGTACAAATATATGTCGATGACATTATATTTGGATCTGCAGATGACAACCATTGCAATTTTTTTTCTAAATTGATGTAAGAGAAGTTTGAAATTGGTATGAGTGAGCTGAAGTATTTCTTAGGGTTTCAGGTGAAACAATCTGAAGAGAGTTTTTTCATCTCTCAGACGAAGTTTACTAATGTGTTACTTAAGAAATTCAGAATAGAGAATGCAACCTCTATGAGGACTCCAATGAGTTCAATTGTCTCTGGACAAGGATAAGGAAGGAATTTTTTTTTGATGAAATCAAGTACAGAAGTATAATTGGATCTTTGTTCTACCTCACTGCCACTATGCTAAATATAATATTTTCAACATGTGTCTGTGCTAGATTTCAGGTGAACTCTAAGGAATCTCACTATGCCGATGCAAAGAGGATTTTGAGATAACTTAAAGACACACCGAATCTTGGCTTATGATACCCAAGAAGTAATGACTGCGTGCTAATTAGTTTTTCGGATGCTGACTTTGCAGGAAGTTGGGATGACAAAAGAAGTACTTCTGGGACATGTCAATTTCTTGGAAGGAGGCTTATCTCATGGAGTAGAAAGAAGCAAAATTGTGTGGCAATTTCAACTGCTGAGTCGGAGTACATCTCTGCAGTTAGTTGTTGCGCACAACTTATATGGGTAAGAAATCAACTTGAAGACTATAACTTGAAGTTGAAGGAGATTTCGATGTTCTGCGACTCATCCAGTGCGTTAGCTATTGCTACCAATCCAGTTTCTCACAGTCGGACAAAGCATATCGAGATACACTATCATTTCATCCGGGAGCATGTGGAGAACAAGGACATCAACCTCTGATATGTCTCAACGGATAAGCTGATTGCAGATATTTTCACAAAATCACTGGATGAAGCCAAGTTCTCTTTCTTCAAAATGGAACTTGGAATGCTCAACAAGGAAACATGAAACATTGAAGAAATCTGTCCAAGTGAAATTAATAAAAAAACACAAGTACTTTTGACGAATCAACGTGATCTTTCGACGAATCAACGAGTCTTCACGAGTCCTTTCGACGAATCAGACAAGTACTTCTATGAGGATTCGACGAGGTACGCGCCATGTTTCGACGAATTGGACTTGTTCAGAATTTCCTTAATATTGGATCTGAAGACTTTTTCTCAAATACTCAAGGTACTCTCCTTTTCGTTTATTACAAAATAAAATATGTATATAAACGTTTCTAAAGGCATTCGAGACTTCAAGACATTTCACGAAATCCTCCGTCGAAAGTGTGTGCCGACTCTTCGTATTCTCGCCAATTGTTCGGCCTCTACCGTCAAATCATCTCCAGGTCTCGGAATGGCATGAAGGGGAGCAGGAAATCTTCAGGTTGGAGGAGAACTAGTTCGTTTTGGATTTGCTAGCACTTCTGATGAGTTCCGCAATATCATCATTCTACTGGAAACAATGAGATTGTCGTTCATTCTGGAGGAGTGTCGCGTTTTGGATAGAAAAGTTCTGGAATTCGATAAACATGCAAAGCTGAAGTGGGAAGGTTCCCTAATCAAGAGCAATGTTTGAAATTATGAGGTTCGAATGAAGTCAAGTTTCCTGAAGTTTATGAGAATGACAGAGGTTGAGGAAGAAGATAAACTCATTGATATTGACTATGACAGAGCCCTTTCCTTCTATGACGTAGAAAATAAATCAACCACAATTCGACGAAAAGAGATGAATGACAAAATCAAACTGTTACCTGACATTCTTGGGAAAGTATTCTTGTGTAAGACCAGGTCTCATGATTATGTGTCTAGTGATATGTTCAAAATGTTGACAGTAGTGATTTGAAGAAAAAGGATGGACTGGGGAATAATTCTATTTGATAGGATAAAGACTTACTTCACAACCCCAAACTTTGGAAGAATAATCACACTCTACCTCAACCAACTAGTCAAGAATCAATTTGATATGTCCCCTGGAGTGCAAATTAATCACTTGAAGAAGATAGACGCTTCAATTTTCGCAAGATGGGAACGAAGAATTCCCAGGCAAGGTGCCGAGAGAAATATTGATGAATGTTCATACTTCCAGGAAAGTCCCAACCCTGCAGTCGCGGAGAAGGATGTGCCTTCACCACCACCCCCCCCCCCCCCCAACTGAGATTGTTGGTGCAGTTGTCGAGGGGTAAAACATAGAAGTTTTTGTTGATGAGATTGTTGAGACACCTGCTGTTCAATAAGACCTTGCTGAAGAGGAAGTGCTTGTTGAGAAAGAACTATCAGCAGAGGCTTTGGGCGAGCCAGTATTAAAAAGCTCTTTCCAAGAGGACCTCAGTACTGTCAGAGCTTCTGGTGAGGGGGAGGTTGCTGAAGAGCCTGCTATCCAAGAGCAGCTGGAGCCAGATCTTGCACTTGCTTTGGTTAAAGGAAAATAAGTCGCTATGGAGCCCGAGAGCGTAGTGTTCAGATCTTCTCCATCTCCACATCCAGCTGCCTCCACTAGTAACTTTGAATCAAGTTTTTTGGGTTTCAGGAGACAAGGTCTCAGGTTGAGTGCTCCTTCAAATGATTCTCTGTTGAAGTCTATAAAAGTCATGCTCGTAAAGCAGAAAGACCACTTTGACTTCTCATTGGAACAAGTTTATCGCAAAGTGGGTGAAGTGGAAAAAGATCTGAATAATGGGCTGGCTCAGGTAAATCACAATATGGACTAGTTGAAGACTTATTTGACTGGTTGGCTAACTCAAGGTGAAAAATCTATAGACCATGCAATTCAGGGCATTGGTCATGCTTATAACGAGGCAGCTCACCTACCTAAAACAAGTGATGCTATAATACCCTCTCATGATGCGAGCATGCAATATATTGAAGGGAAAATGGGAGAGTACATGGAGGAAATTATCCAAACCCTTACTGAAGAAGTCAAAAAGGGGAGGAAAAGTTTAAAGGCAAAATGAATAAGCTGAATCGTGATGTGTGCAAACAAGTGCACAATGCAAATGTTTATTGCTATGAGAATATAAGGTGGCTGTATGGGTAAATAACGTGGTGTGCTCCAGCTCAATTTGCAGCGCAATTCTCACCTTCAGAGCAACCTTTTGCCGGTTCAGAGCCTGCAGGGCAACCTGTTGAAAGCTCAGATCCATATGATCCTCCCATGCAATACACTCTTGTGTGGTCTGATGATTCTGAGGATGAGGTAGAAATCATTGAAGAATCTTCCAGACCACCTCTTCAGAAGAGAAGAAGATATGGAGATGGCCCTTTAGCTAGTAGATCTGATCTCAATTAAGTAAGAGAATTTGCTGAAGTATGAAGTCCAATCTCCAAAGGAATAATCTTGGATACTTACAAGTTAATGGATCTTTCAAATGAGGATCCCAAGAAATATTGCATGGAAGAGTGAGATAAGCATGAAATCTCAAATGTGAAGAGGAGGTTCCACTTCAGAAAGTATAAAATGTCAGATCCTACTGCTCCTCTTCCACCAAAATATTATCTCAAGCCAGATGCATACTTTGACAGATATCATGAGAAGAGCAACGAAAATGGGTAATTCTAAGACTGTTATTTCTTTATGATCAGTTATGTTGTGAATGTCTTGGAATGCCTCAATAAACACTTTTATACATATTATTATTGTGTTAATCTCTATTATCTTGTTAATCTCAATTCTTGTTATCAATTCAGTGTTTCTTATATGCTTTATTCTCTGTGCAATTCAGCTTATTATATGAGGTTCTGACTTCTTCAAATAAGGAGAGATTATTGGGTGTTGTATCCACAATAGCCATGATTTGAAAAAGTGTCCGTTGAACTAAGTTGAATTGAGTCTGTATTTGATGTTAGTTTTAGTTGTGTGTGGTGCAGGTCTTTATTGCTAAGTACAAACCATTGTCATGTTGTAATGGGTCTCCAAACACAGTTCTGTGCAATGTAATTTGTCATTATGTAGAACATTGTGTTGACCCATGTGTAATCTATCTAATAGGGTGTACTTCATCTAACATCACAATGAAAGTTGCTGTCCAGAAGTTGCTGATTTTGGCTCAGTCAATTCATCGAGTGATCTCGTGAGCTATCATGAAATTCGTCAAGAACTCACGTAAGCACTCGAGGAATTCGTCGAGTGATCTCAGGAGTACTTGAGAGATCACTGAGAACTGCTGTCCAGAACGGCTTAGTTAAAGTAGCTTAGGCTCCTCATATATACTCGACGAATTCGTCGAGTATTTACGAGAGTACTCGTGAAATTCGTCGAGTGCTCTCGAGAGGTCAACTGAACTACTTTAATGTTCCAGAGAAAGTTTGAAGTCTTAGATGGTTCAAGTAAATTTGTCGTGTACTCAAAGAAATTCGTCGAGTACTCTCGAGAGCTTTCAGCTAATTCGTTGAAAGGTCTCGTGAAGCTCGAACATCTCACACAAGCTCTCTCCCAAGTTGTTTCGACTGGTTCGTCGAGTGGTCTGTGGAGTTCACGTGATGTCTCGACGAATTTGGGCTTAAGCAAATTTTTGTTCAGTTTCATTCTCGTTTTTATGGCTTTCCAAAATTAGAGCTTCCGCCATGTACAGTACATGTGGATGGTAGAAATAAGTTCGAAATTGAGCCGTTATTGAGGAATCGTCTATAAATAGTCAAGGGTCATTTCAGAAAAACCTAATCGTATTCTAATTGCAAATTGCCATAAACGATCAGGATTGCAAAATTGATTTCACGAAGAACTCTGCCGCCGACAGCCCTCTCGATCCGCGATTCCTCCTGCAAAGAAAAGACTTGATCGATCTCAAGATTTCAAATTCACATGCGTTCAGAATCCAGTAGTTTCTCATATCAGATCTGTGTTCTAAATTTCAGATCCTTCTTCTTCCTCTTCAAGATTTCAGTCAGAGCTTTCACAAAACGAAGAAGGACCGTTTTCAAATCTGAGAAAAGAGATTATTTTCAAACAATATTTTTCTTATTGCTTTGTAGGAAGTTTGTTCTTCTTAGTTTTTGTAGATCCTAGTTGTAGGATTGAGTGAAGGGGAAGTTGTTCTCCGAGATTGTAGGAGTTGTATACTCCGAGTGTAAGATTGTTTAATCTGAGTTTTTGGTGAAGTAGCCGAGTCTAACCCGAAGTGCTAAATAGGTGAGGCGGGAAAGTGGACATACCCATCTTCGGGGAACCACTATAAATCTTTTTGTGTGTGCTGTGATCTTTTATTTTGCGCGCTTTATTTTAATAAGTTTTTAATTCTGCTAAAAGCCGCAAGATTCACCTATTCACCCCCTCTAGGTGATTTATGTTGACAACTAGATACGTTTCGGGGTAACCCTCGGCCGCCTTACAAGCTGCGTCTGCCACCGGCCCGACGAGATTGTGACCCACCTACACGGCACGAGTACGATTCTCATGAGCCATACAATGATTATGTGGCGCCCCACCGAGAAAATACCCCGGCTGAGGATGAACTGATTCGACGCCTTCGAATTGACGCACCCTCCTTTGACGGTCACCTAGACCCGAAGGATTTTAGCGACTAGCTCCTGGATATGAATCACTTCTTTGACTGGTACGAAATGAACGATGAGCGGCGAGTTCAGTTTGTAAAGATGAAGTTACTGGGCCAGGCAAAGATGTTCTTGATTAGCGTGGAGTGATCGCTGAAAATAGATGAGTACTATCCTTTCATCCGTTGGACTGAAATGAAACAACGATTGAGAGATAAATACCTCCTCACGTCCTATCGAGATCAGCCTCTCGACCAACTCTATTCGTTACGGCAGGGATCACTTTCCGTTACCGAGTATATGACTTGATTCAACGAGTTGGTAGTGAGGAGTGACATCCTGGAGGAACTTATTGCGTCCGCGTCCAGATTTAGAGTCGGACTGAAGGCTGAGATGCAACGAGAGCTCATCCCACACCGCATGGAGACCATCGAGCAAGTGTTCCAACTCGCACTAGAGTATGAGAACTACCTGCACCTCGCGGGTCGAGGACGATTACACACCGATCCCACTCCACACCCCGCACTCCATCTGATGCGAAGGGCAAGGCTATTGTCCCGGGAGTCACTAGACCCGGGCCAGGCCAGTGCTTTCGATGCTCGGGCAGATGGCACATTGCTACTCAATGCCCTACGAGGAACCTACTGATCGAGGATGAGGGTGAGGCAAGTACCGAGTTAGATGACGCAGTAGTGGAGGAGATTATCGCTGAGATTGAGGATGCTTGGGAGAGCGATGTTGAGATATCGTTAGAGTTGGGAGTCATCCGTCGCCTCCTGCACACCCTGCTCGTCATCGATAGCGGTAGTTGCGTGAATATCGTGCCGAAGAGAGGTTTAGAGAGGATGCAGCTATCTGCCGAGCCTCATCCGCATCCTTATCGCGTCCTCTGGGTGGATAAGTCAGTCATTCATGTTACGCAGAGGTGTCTTGTGCCGATCTGACTAGTGTCCATTGAGGACAAGGTTTGATGCAATGTCATCCCGATGGACGTTGCACATGTTCTTCTGGGTCATCCCTGTCTTTATGATCGCGACACAACATGTTATGGCCGTTCCAGCACGTGTCTTCTTTGATAAGAGACAGAAGATCACACTCACCCCATCCTAGCCCCGGGATCCCCCCAAGGGCCAGATTGAGTCGTCCATTAGTGTCGGGTCAGCTAGACCTCTCCATATCCTGAGGAAGGATGATTTCCTGCGGTAGAGCTTAGAGTCAGGAGTTATGTACGTGGTGGCCGCCGCCTTGGCTTCTGACACCACCACTAAGTTGGAGAGTGTGGATCCGACATTCGACGCCTGCTGGCCGAGTTTACTGACATCATGCCTGAGGAGCTCCCCGATGAGTTCCCTCCCATGAGGGATATCCAGCACGCCATCGGTTTAGTCCCGGGGCATCTTTCCCCAACCTTCCCCACTCTCGCTTGAACCCGACGGAGCATGCCGAGCTGAAGTGGCAGGTTGACAATCTTCTTCGGAAGAACTTTATTCGAGAGAGCTTGAGTCCGTGTGTCGTTCCTGCCCTTCTTACCCCGAAGAAGGATGAGAGTTGGCGCATGTGTATAAATAGTCGTGCCATCAACAAAATTACAGTGAAGTATCATTTTCCGATTCCCCATCTCGACGACTTCCTCGATGCGATGGCTGGTGCTCAGATCTTTACGAAGATTGACCTACGGAGCGGGTACCATCAGATTAGGGTTCGAGAAGGTGACAAATGGAAGACGACTTTCAAAACAAAAGATGACTTGTATGAGTGGTTGATTATGTCGTTCGGAATATCGAATGCGTCGACACATTCATGAGAGTGATGACGCAGATTATTCGTCCCTACATGGGCAAGTTTCTAGTGGTCTATTTTGACGATATCCTGATTTGTAGCCGAGATCGCACAGAGCACTTAGGCCACATTCGATTGGTATTCGACCTCCTTCGAAAGGAGCACTTTTTTATCAACTTGAAGAAGTGCTCATTCTTGACATCGTTGGTACATTTCTTAGGGTATATCATTTCACAGTCCGGTATTTCGGTTGACCCCGATAAGGTCAAATCGATTTGTGAGTGGCCCGTCCCAGCCAATATCTTCGAGGCCCGGAGCTTTCACGGACTCGCCACCTTGTACAGGAGGTTTGTTTAAGGGTTTAGTTCCATCATGGCCCCTATTACGAGCTTCCTTTGCAAGGGGGATTTTGCCTGGACCACAGCGACCACTCGAGCGTTTGAGCAAATAAAGGAGAGGCTATCGACACATCCCGTATTGCGCCTTCCGGTTTTCTCGAAGTCTTTTAAGGTATCTTGTGACCTGTTTGGAGTGAGCATTAGAGGAGTACTGAGACCGGAGGGTTATCCAGTTGCTTACTTCAGTGATGAACTGAATGAAGCCCGACAGAAGTACTCCAATTATGATCGAGAGTTCTACGCCGTCGTACAGGCGCTCCGATACTGGCGTCACTATCTCCTACACAAGGAGTTTGCCCTGTATTGTGATCATCAGACCCTGCGATATCTGGACTCGCAGAAAACGTTAGGCCACCGCCATGTGAAATTGGCGGAGTTCATGTAGTAGTATCACTACGTTCTCAAGCACCGAGCTGGTGTTGAGAACAAGCTGGTTGATGCGTTGAGTCGGCGGGTCACCATTCTACAGACCATGAGCGCGCGAGTGGAGGGATTCGAGTGTGTTCGATATGACTACCCCGAGTGCCCAGATTTTGGCGAGATCTACTCAGCCTTATCGAGGGATCCTCCGGAGCCCCGCGAGGGTTTCATCATTTTGTGGGGCTATCTATTCTATGGGTTTCGCCTGTGTACCACAAACCTCCCTTCGAGACTTCCTCACCTGGGAGCTGCATGCGGGCGGGGCCGTGGGACATTTAGGGCGTGATAAGACGATTGCGTTCGTGGAAGACCATTTCTTCTGTCCTGGCTTGTAGAGGGATGTTACTCGGGTCGTTCGTCATTGTCGTGTCTGGCAGACGACAAAGAGATCCCGACAACCCACAGACCTATACACTCCTTTGCCCATTCCCCATAGGCCCCGAGCAGATATTTGCTTGGATTTTGTACTTGGGCTCCCCCGCACGCTGAGAAAGCTCGACTCGATTTTCGTTGTCGTGGACCGCTTCTCGAATATGACCCACTTTTTTCCATGTCGCTGGACGTATGATGCCCCTACGTGGCGGCTCTATTTTTCAGGGAAGTATCAAGTATCATGGGCTACCTACTTCTATTGTCTCTGACCGCGACGTTCACTTTATGAGTTATTTTTGGAAGACGTTGTGGAAGAACACTGGTACAACACTAAAGTTCTCCACCGCCTATCACCCACAAACGGATGGACAAACGGAAGTTGTCAACCGTAGTCTTGGGACACTGTTGCATTGTCTCGTTCGGAGCTCATCCACTTGGGATTCCGTCCTACCTGTCGCGGAGTTTTCATACAATAGCTCTGTCAACAAGACCACTGGTCTTAGTCCATTTCATGCTACCTTAGGTTACGAGCCTAGGAAACCCGTCGTCCTAGTTGACATCCCGCTAGAGGCCCGATCTAGTGAGTCCGCCGAGTCATTCATTCAGCATATACACACACACACTCCATGAGACAATCCGAAGGAATATCTCCACTAACATTGAAATTTATAAAGCTCAGGATGACCTGCACAGGAGGGAACAAGTCTTTTACGTTCGAGACCAAGTTATGATCCGCCTTCGACCTGAGAGGCTCCTACATGGAGCAACGAAGAAGTTAAGTGCCCGTCGAATGAGCTCCTATATAGTTACTCGACGATTTGTTGCAAATGCTTATGATGTTGATATCCCACCAGCAATGGGGATTCACCGGGTGTTCAATGTGGAAGATTTAACTCCTTACTACGAGGAGCGAGTGTATGTGGACCCATTGTCCCCAGCTACCCCTGAGCCACAGCTTGCCCCCCCGGTTGAGCACTGCTCGGAGGACCACACTACCCAGCCGGCAACACCCCCAACACCAGTCCCAGACGGAGATACAACGCTTCGACGATCGCCTACGCTCACTGGCGATGCTTTACAGATCACTGGTCACGACTTCACGACGATGGGCGGTCAGATGGTTCTACGCTACCGGGTTCATTGGCTCGCTCTCTCGGTTTTTGACGACACTTGGATTGCTGCTGAGTAGCTTGAGAGACTCACCCCGAACTTACGTCGAGAGTACGATCGTCTTCACTCACCGGAGATGAGTGCTTTCAAGTCGGGGGGGGGGGGGGGGGGTGGGAGTTGATGGAGACCGACGACCCGCCCGCATTTATTCCCGCAGGAGGCGGTGATCGGCGACCCATTTGGGCGATCCGAGTACGCGGATGCGCCCGGATGGTCTCTCCGAATCTTTTTACTATATTATTTTTGTTATTCTATGTTGTATTTGGCTCCCGATCGGCCCGATCATTATGAGCCATCCATCGGGATGCCCTAGCCTTTTTCCTCTATTTATACTCATGCTTGTGGACTTATTAGGGATCGGTGGTTGCTCCTTTGCAGTCGGCTAGTCTAATCGTGGAATTTGACTTGTGCTCCGCTCCGTCCGCCACCCTCTTTCTTCTCGGCCTCTGTTAACTCTTTCCCCCCGTCCTCCTCCCCTCCTCCCCGGCCTCCAACAAACACCCGCAACCTTCTCCAACCTCTGACAACTCAACACGTCCACTACCTGCAACCCGATACCTACCCAGCCCTCCCGCATCCCCACTTCCTTCTTGTCCACTGGCCGGTGACCCAATCCCCCGCCCAGATCCACGCGGGAAATCCCCACGTCACCCCCTACCCTCACCCAGGCCTCTAGTAAATGGCCGCACCCCCTCCCACCTATCACTCTGTGCCTGCACTCCTTCCTTAAGACCAGATCCGTGCTCGATCCAGTCATCCACAACCCTAAACCCCTCAGATCTCACCTCGTCCCCCATTCAACCCCGTCGTGGAGCCACTAGCGTTCCGCGGTCAAGTTCCGGCGTCTCTCCCCCATCCCTACACTAGCCGCCAGAAGCTTGAGTAAATATAGGTATGGATGTTGTATTTTCTCATTGAATGTTTTGGTTTTGAACTCTTGCTCTGGGATTTGATTATTGTAAGTATTTGTTTCCGTTAATCATTGTGTAATTTGTGGAGCTCATTCGGCGCACTTGAACGGAATTGTGTCTCACTTCATTGGTTGAATATAAATGTTCTTTATTTTTCAGGACTTTTAAACAATTGTACAATTAGTATTTTGATGTTTTATAGTTTTAAATACTTGTTGGAAGATCTTAATTTGGGACGGTTGTTTCATGTTCACACGTGCACTACATTTAGACTGCATTTTCATGTATTGTAATTTTTGTTCGGCTACCATTGCATCAATAAGTTTGACCAGACAAAGGTTATGACTGCTACCAAAAAAATAAACTAGTTTTGAGCATAAATACATAAATTTTTTTAGTTTAGGGTGGGCGTTCACGAACGACGGTTCATGACCGCCGCGTTCACGACCTCCACCACCGCGTCAAATGAAGCCTTGATGTCGGTCTTCATTAACAATCAATCATATGTTCATATATGTTTGGTAATCTCTAGCTTTGGCCATCATCAATCAACAATGGCTAACTTAGGCTCCGTTCGGCACGGCGGTAGCGGTCGTGAACGTGCTGGCCTTGAATCATTGTTCGTGAATGCAAGACCTCTTCTAAAGAACATTCACTTTTATGTTCAATACTAGTTTTATTTTCTACGTAGTAGTCATAACCTCTGTTATGCCAAACATACATTCTATGATGTTGACACTTTTGTCTAAACTCATAGGAGCGAAAATTCCCCATTGGCATGCCGGTGGCTGTCATGAATGTAGTGGTTAAGAACCGTCTTTCATGAATGCTCCACCTCACATAGGGAACTCCATCCATTTTTATGTTTTAAATTAATTTTGTCTTGGTGGCAGTCACAACTGTTGTTATGTCGATTGCATCGTCATGACGGTGACATTTTGTCCAAACTCACAGGAGAAAAAATGTTGTGCGCCAATAGAAAGCGGTTCCTAAGTGTTCACAACCGCCACTGCCGTGCCAAATGGACCCATAATTGACAGTGGTCTGATTTTAATGTACATGTTCATTATATCACAGTGGGAATGACACTTGTAAAACTCAGGCATCCTCTTCTTAGTAGTTTTTTTGTAAATTCTCCCCATGTTTTTTTTAAACGACTGACGATAAATTTTAGGGTCTTCGATGAAGTCCTCAAAGTTTGAGAATGCCATGCAATCAAGATTTTTCCGTAACTCTACAAGAAAGATCTTGTCACACACAATTAGCATAGTTTCTCAAACACAGCCAAAGTTTTTAATTGCTATTTTTTCCCTTCGAAAGGTCATAGCAATCTTAAGAATCATGCTAAGTACAAAAAAAAAACTATTTTTTAATCCGTTTGTTTCCAATTTTTTCTGTATCATTTACTATTATTTACATTTTTATTAGCAATTATTATTTATAATCTTATATGAAAGTAAATATATGGAAATAAATTATGTAAAGATACAACAACACTCAACCATTTATCCCATCATAGTGGGGTCAGCTATATGGATCCTTTGTCGCCATTGCTCCCTATCTTTAGTCATAATCACACTGATGCCTAAGTACTTCATGTTTTACCTATAGTTTCATTCCATGTTTTTTTGGTCTACCCCTCCCCCGTTTAACATGCTTAGTGGCTAAACTCTCACACTGCCTAACAAGTGCCTCTAATGGTCTTCTTCATATGTGTCCGAACCATCTCAATGGAGCTTCTCGCATCGACTCTACAACTGGTGCCACTCCCGTCTTATCCCCGATGCATTCATTCCTAATTTTATCACGTTTTGTGTCGACACATCCATTTAAGCATTCTCATCTCCGCAATTCCCATTTTTTGCTCGTGTACACAATTCACTACCCAACAGTCAGAACCGGAGAGCATCGATGATCTAATTGCAATATAGTAAAGATTGCCTTCAAGTTTTAACTGTACTTTACGATCACATAAGATCCCAGATGTGCCTCTCCGCTTTAACCAACCTGTTTGGATTCTATGTTTCACGTCTTTATCTACACCTCCATGATTTTGAGCTATTGGTCCCAGATATTTAAGGTCGTATCAAGCACTCACTATGAGAAATATCTTGGCCCAACTTAATGACGGAGTCATCTGTCCTTCTTGCACTACTAAATTTAAGCTTCATATACTCATTTGTCTTGCTCAACCTAAAATTCTTCTTTTCTAAAGTGCCTCGTCAAGATTTAAGTTTGTATTTACGCCCCCGTGCATCTCATCGACCAAAACAAGATCATCTGCAAACAATAAACACCAAGGTATTGCTTTAAAGCCCATATCTCTTTACTCTTATATTAGATGATACCTTGGTGTTTATTATTTGCTAATGATATCGTTTTGGTCGATGAGATGCGTGAGGGTGTAAACACGAAACTTGAATCTTGACGAGACACTTTAGAAAAAAGGGGTTTTAGGTTGAGCAGGAAAAAGACGGAGTATATGAAGCTTAAATTTAGTAGTGCAAGAAGGACGGATGACTTCGTCATTAAGTTGGGTGATCAAGATATTTCTTGTTGTGAATGCTTATAATATCTTGGATCGATAGTTCAAAACGATGGAGGTGTTGATAAAGATGTGATACATAGAATCAATGCATGTTTGTTGAAGTAGAGAGGCATGTTAGGGATCTTATGTGATTGTAAAGTACCATTAAAACTTAAAGGCAAGTTTTACCGTACAACAATTAGACAAGTCTTAACAAGTTAGATTTGGTCTGGTTTTGCATCATAAACTGTAATTTAAGAGGAACATAATTATTGTTCTTGCTTATCCATATTTTTTGGAGTGCAGATGGATAGGAAGTATCAACATGCTAGCATCCAGTTGTTCATCATGAATCAGAAGGATTCACCTAAACATGGAGGCAAGCTGCAGAACACTTCGTCTCCATTAATTGACAATGGAAGTGACGAGGAGTGTAATAAAGGTGAAACAGAAATTGATGTTGCTGTGGAAGAACTCACAGCGCCGGTGAACACAAAGACTGATGATTGGGAAGCTAGGAGACATGGAGCCATAGCCGCCCAGCTTTTGAGAAATGTTAAATTGGCTTAAAAGTAATATCGAATGCTTCCATGGGAATATTACATTATGAATGACTAAGGCCGTTTGGCTCACAGCTTTTGAGGCGGTTGGACGCCCCTGAACTGACACCACGGAACCAGCCTCATTTGGTGCAGGCAAGCCTACAAAGCACTGTTTGCCTATGTGAATGCTTTGCTTGATTTGCACAATGGTGGCAGGAGTGGCATGGCTTCTATTGTGAAATTGGAGCCAAAGTTTCTAATTTGCTCTACATTCATTAATTATGCCATTCCTTATTCTAATATCTATTGGAGTTTAGTGTTTGAGAAGTTGATCCACAAACAAAAGCCCTTTTGGTTCTTTTTGAAGGCTAAATGATGGCTGAAAGCTAATTTAGAACCTTCCAAGATGATTCTAAATCTTATAGGGTTCAGTCTGCTTGTTTTAGGATGTAGGGTTAGTAGCGTAAAAAGTGCAAACTTTAATTTTTTTTTTTATCACATATAATTACACTTTTAAATTAAGTGCATAAATGAAGCCGATTCCAGAATTTTGTGATTAATCCTATCCTGCCCAAAGAATGAGGAAAACAGTTTGCCCTTTGCTTGCTTAAGCATTTATGAATTTGAGTTATTCCTGTTAATGTTTTCTTTTGCCCAAGCTCAACTATTGATACCTTTTTTTTTTGACCAAGCTCCACATGTCTCAGGAGTTGAGGGGCAAGGGGCTGCCAGTGATCGTTTTAGCTGCAAATGATTTAGGCGGGAAAAGGATGGTTAGACCATGCTCCATAACACAAACTTTAGTTGTCTGTGATCAAAAAAATTTGATTGCAACTTGTTACAGAAGAATTAAGAGCTCTACTAAAGGGTACTTGCAAGCTCTTTTGGGGGAGGAGCAAGTACCTTACAAACTTTGGGTCGGGTTTCAGACCCCCTTTAAGCTACTGGATCGGGGCTTTTATAGGCCTGGGGCAGCTCTCCTTAATACAGGTTGGCACATGGGTTGGCGAGCAAGCGTTAAGGCCCTCTGCGAGTGCTTTTGAGTGAGGCGAATGCTGCACGGGACGCATGTGAGGTCGAGGGCGCATGAATACTCCTCCCACTTTTGAGAACACTTGTTGGCATCCCACCTGTCTAGAAACAGTTGATATGGTGGGAAAAGGTATAGAGAGAAATCCACGCATTTGTCTAAATTTTCAGGAAAGATTGGCACATGGGTTGGCGAGCAAGCATTATACATCCCCGTGTGTCGCACGATAGTACTCGGGCAGCGGCGAGGGGTTTTGCCCACTCCCGTTGGTTCTTAATATTATTTTTTATCATGTAATTTTTTTAATATATATTTTTATAATTATATTTTTTTGTATCATATAATTATTTATTTATTTAAAAAATTAAAAGGAAAACCCAAATTGTAAAATATATATATCTATGGAAGTCATAAATAAAAAATACAGCTTTTAATATAAACTTGAAAGCTCTCCTGGCTTAATGAATAAGGCGGCTGACTTCTATGCATGTGTTGTTGGTTCTAGGCTTGGCTAGCACGATTTTTAATTTATTTTTATTTTATTCATTCTTTCTAATATTTAGTCTCACATCGTTGGTATAAGATAGTTGTTGGGGTTTAAATAATAGGAGAGGATTGAACATTTGAAAATTGACATGTAGTGGGCGGGCAATTCAGAGCGTGCGTGGGTAGTTCTGGCAGATTAATTGGGCTGCATGGGGCGGGTCATTATATAACAGAGCGTGGGCTTTGATTTCAGTCCCACCAGATGAAATTTTTTCCGAATTTAAAGGGAAAAATGATAATTTCTCATTGTTAGGTAGTAGCCCTACAAAAATATAGGTTTAGGACACACTACCATCCTAACTTTAGGAGACCTAGAAAAATGATGACAGACAGTCTTGATTCGTTTGTGAGATCTTATGATCCAACCACATTGAACGGTCTAGATTTATTTGATGGGCGTCGGTGTTACACCGCTGTTACACTGCGAATTCTGATTAGCTATTAATAAATCTTTGTATATATATATTTAGTCGTGTAAAAAAAGACTGGGCCTAGTGGGCCGGCCCGAGCTCGGCCCGAAAATAGCCTCCTAAGCCCGGATCGGGGAAAGCCTGACCCGAGCCTAGGCCAGGCTCAGTGCCCTTGCAGGGCCCAAATATATGGGTAATACCCGACCCGAGATCCGGCTCGGGCCGGGCAAAGCTCGTTTTTTGGGCCGCCCCTGGCCTCGGCCCAGGCAAAGCCCGACTCAGGCCGTTGGCCCCACGGCTCTTGTAAGAGCCGTTTAATCAACGACTCTTTATAAGTGTCGTTGCTAACGGCTCTTGTAAGAGTCGCAGCTGATGTACATCAGTACATCTGTTGTACTGTTGTACAACAGCAGAGCATAGAGCCTAAGCTGCACGGCCTAGGCCCTAGGCGCATATTTTTTAAAAACAATTTAAAATGTATATATATATATATTCTATTTAACCCCCATTACCCAGCCAGACCCCCCTCTCTCACTCTCTTCTCTCTCTCCCTTCTCACTCTCTCTCTCTCCCTTCTCACTCTCCTCTCTCTTACTCACTTTCTCTCACATCTCTCACTCTCTCTCTTAATTTAAAATTTTCTTAACGCCTCGCTAGCGTCCTCCTCAACGCTAACATGACGTCGTCCTACTCAACGCCATGATCGTCTACTCAAAGTATGCCTGTAGTGGTGGAGCACAATCGTACGACGCCAGTTTGGGAGCATTTAGATAAGCTTTATGCTGGCGTCAAATTCATGGCGCGATGCAAATTATGCTCGAAGCTACTGACCCTTACCGACAACTCGACACTAGCAAGATACTTTAAGTCTTGCGATTCGAAACAAGCTCTCGAGTCCAGTCAGACCGAAATTTTAAGAGCAGGACAAATTTGGACGTACGATCAACTTTGACAACGAGACATGCAGATGAAACATATTATCAAACACGAGTTGTCATTTAGTCACCACGACAACGAGTATGCGACAGAATACATGCATGAATTCATCCCAAATATCAACTGGTAAGTAAAGTATCTCTTAGACGCGATGCCATTAAAGCATATTTAGAATTAAAACAATCGTTTATTTTTTTTTAAACTTTCGAAGGTCGTGTAAGTTTATGAGTGACGTTTAGAGTAATAGCTGAAATTTTTTATTTCAAGATAGCTTACAACATAGGGGGGTGAATATGTTGTATGACTGTTATTAATTTCTTTTTAATTTTATCTTTTGCACTATGTGTGTTGGTAGAAGTTTGCTTTCAAGAACCTGCACAAAGAAAAACAACACAACAAGTACACACAGATTTATAATGGTTCCCCAATCTTTGGGTACATCCACTCTCCTCCCACCTTGCTAATTTCTTGTTAGTCAATGCACTTCTCCAAAACAATGCTCCAAAGAGCTTACACCTCAGATCCCTCAAGATCTCTCAATGTCCTCCAAGACCTACAACTCAGCCACAAGGGCTACAACTCAGTGATCAGTTGATCACCTACCTCAGGCTTGAAACCAAGTCCTACAACTCAGATTCAGTTGGATCCTACAACTCAGAGAGCTTCACTCTCCTACAACTCAGGCAATATTACCGCACCTCAGGCTCAGAGAGCCCTACAACTCAGATCCAAGAAAGATCCTACAAGAATAAAATAGATTTATATCTATCATAGAGAAATTTCTCTGTGACAGCCCTTTGAGCCGAGTAATCTCAGCTCAACCTTTCTTCATAGCTACAAAGATCTAGAGCTAGAAGTATCTAGCCGTAAACTGCTTTACTTTCTCCTCCTTCCCTGGACAGAGTAAACCACTTTCTTCTTTTTTCTTTTCAGCTTCAGAAAATGGATCTTCAGTTTAGATTTTGCTAAGGTGAGAAGCAACTTTATATGTAGAGATTTCTTCATTGTTTCTGCTACTCCCTCAGAATTAAAGCCTTCTGATCTTGCGGGTGTCGATGAAGAAGACACACAGCTAACTGAGCTTCTTGTAGGAGGACTTCAAGCTTTTTCACACAATAATGGCAAAGAAGATGAAGTCCAACCGCAACACATTTTCAAAATAATAATGAAAGAGCAGCTAGATCTGATATACTCTAGAGGGGGGGGGGGGTGAATAGAGTATATGGTGCTTTTGAAACTTTTTACAACAACCGTTGTAATAAGAGTGAGCAGGGAAGCAGTAAATAAAACTAATCACAGCACTAGGTAAAACAAAAGCTAAGCACAGAAAAATCAAGACCAAAAACAAAAATGAAAACAAGCAAAACCAGAAGACACAAGGAAATATAGTGGTTCCCCAAACTTGGGTACATCCACTCTTCTACCATCCTAGGTAGGAATCCACTGCAGGATGAGTTGATCAGGTGTCCTGGGCACCAATGAGCTTTTGATAAGGTGCTCAAAAACCAAGGCAGATTTTTTGATCAGGTGTCTTGCCACCAATGAGCTTTTGACAAGGTGCTCAAAAACCAAGCTCAAACTTTTGAAGGGAGTTTGAGAAACCCTTTACAGAGTGGGGGTAAGAGAATGATGAAAGTCTTCTCTTTCTCAAACAACTGAGAAGACTATGTGGATTGTTGTTGTCAAAGCTCCCCCTGAATCCTTGAGATCTTCAGGAAGAAAAGCTTTGCTGAGGGTGATAGGCTTTCAAAGATTGAACTCCAACAATAGATGATTTCAGTAATAGCTGAAATGTTGAATGTCTGGAGTCTGGAAATATGTTGGCCTTGAACACTTTGAAGACTAAGGAGATCTAAAAATTTGAGAAGGCTTGATCTCCTTGGATGTGTGTTCTTCAGAATTCTTTTGTGACAGAAGATTTTTGAATGCTTCTCTGTAATCTGTATCCTCTCTCTGTATTGTGTGTGTTCTATTGAGAGATTCAAAAATCCTGTCTTTTATTCTCTGGAATAGAATAGAATAACATTCTCTGTCAAGTATAGCCATTGGCCTGCATTAATTGCATCCTTAATTGCATAATCTCTTCTGGAGGAAAGTCCACAGATACATTCCTTGAAAAATCCCTTGAAACTTGGTCCAGAATTGAATGATAACGGCTAGGAAATCTCTGAATTAATTGCAGAATAACTCCTAACTGATTTGAATTTGAATTAAGAAATATCCTGGAAGTTGTCTGAAATCGTCGAACTGAGCTCTGCTATCGTCGAGCTGAGCTCAGCGATCTGGAAACACACAGCAGCCAAATATCGTCGATCTGAGCTCAAAGATCGTCGAACTGAGCTCAGAGATAAAGTTCCAAAGCAGAGTCAAATCGTCGACCTGAGCTCACCGATCGTCGAATGGAGTTCCACGATATTATGAAGTTGAGCTCAGCAATCGTCGAATGGAGTTCGACGATCTGTCGAAGTTGAGCTAGACGATCGTCGATCGGAGTTCGACGAATCGTCGTGCTGAGTTCGACGATCAGACTTAGTATCCAGACAGAAAAACTTGGTCTTCAGGGCAGCTTCCAAACCTAGACTTCTAACCCTTAGACTCAATTCTAATTGACCTATTAAGCTATACAGGAGGTCAAGCAAAGGTTCCTAGAGACATAGTGATCCTGACCCAAATTAGTAATAGGGTGTTCCAACAATCTCCCCCTATTTGGGTTAGGATTACTATTTACAGACTTTGGAAAAACTTAAATAACAACATACAATCAGTAAAACATAAAAACAACAGCTAGACATTGCAGAAACATCACAGAGATATATATATATATGACATCCAGATAATCAGAAGTTCCAGAAATTATCACCTTACAATATCATTTCTTCTCTTTGCCCTTAACCATTTTAATTTCTCTGTTAGGATTTAGGGCTTCCTTCTTAGATCTGGTGTCATCTGCTGCACCTAAGGATGTCTGCTGTTTAAGCCTGGGAACCACTGCTTCAGGGTGTAATTCCATATATCTGTCAGCATCAAAGAATTTACTTGAACCATATCTCTCCAGTTCTTTTTGTCTTTGTTCAGACATTGTAGAAATGTTGGAAGAATCTAATCCTTGTTCTCTGGCCTTTTTAATTTGGTCCAGTGCAGCTAATTCCTTTAACCTTGCAGTCCAAGCAGCTAGATTATTTTCAGGGTCCTCATAAGGTACAGGTGGCTCATACCTGTTGGAGGGGTTGTCTTGAGAGGGCCTGGCAGACACAGTTTCTTTTAGCTTGTAAGGGAAGGAGCCAGATGTTGTATCAGTTGAAGTTTGTCTTTCCCTGGAATATGGGTGCTGCCTGGAGTAGCCTTTAGAATAGACTTGAATATCTCTCTGATTACCCCTATATCCTCCTCTCCTAGAATATGAACCCCTAGATTGGCTTTCCCTGTGGTAAGATCTGGCATGAGGTTGGTAGGGAGCCTGACTTCTGGCTGGGGGTTGACTTGCAGAGCTTCCACCTGCACCTGCATCAGGAGGAGGTGGTGGAGGAGGATGAGAGTGCTGGAATTGGGATGAACCCTTCTCATATTTTCTCTTTTTCTTCATATCTTTCAGCTGATTTTTTGAATATTGCATCCAGTGTTCAGTGATTGGGCAGTCATGTAAGATGTAATAAGGGATATCATTGTTATCTTTAACTTTAGCAGGAGGTACCATTTTCATAGCCTTGCTCCTTGCCTTTCTTTTCCTGGCAATGGTAGCAGAAGAATCATCAGAGTCTGTCTTAAATTCATCAGATTCAGAACTCTGGTCCTCATAGAGAGCATCTATTTTCTTCATTAAATCCTTTTTTAGCTGAATAGAAGCAGATGAGGCAGAAGTTGAAACAGCAGCAGCAGCAGCAGCAGGTGTTGAGATGGTAACAGCAGAGACAACAGTAGATGGAGAAGGTGAAGCAGAAATAGCAACAGCAGCAGTAGACTCTGGACAGGTGACAACAGCAGCAACTGTCTCACTAACATCAGCAGAAACTTCACTAACAACAGCAGAAACTTCACTAACAGCAATAGAGGCAGAAGGAAAAACATCAAGGACTGCAGAAGGCTCAAATTCAGTGACCTCTGACATCAGAATGTCCTTGGAGGATGGTTCATCAGAAACAACAGAAACTTCAGCATCAGTGTTAACAATCTCAGCAGCAGTAATTACTGAATTTACAAAGGAAGTGAGGATGCTAGGGTCACAGCAAGAAAAAGGCACAAGTGCCTTGGATAAGTCTTCTGGAGGCTGGACAGCATGGACCTCTGGCAGACAGCTGAAGAAGGCAGAATCAAAGGCTGATAGCAAAGACCTGAGGTCTATTGCAAGAACTGCAGTTGAACTCTGACTTTCTGGAGGCACAGCAACAGGAGGAGCAGCAGAAGAAGCAGAACTGACAACAGCAGCAGACAGAGAGCTTGCAGAAACAGTAGCAGCAGCAACATGAAGAGTCTCTTCATATGGCATCTCCCCCTGCCTAGATGCAGACAGGTCTGGATCAAGGCACACTACTGTAGGTGCTGCCTGAGGGAAGAGGGAGGAGAGCCTGTCAGAAAGGGCTGCCACTGACAGGTGTAGAGGAGCCAAGGAGGTCTCCAACAGTAGAGAGAGCCTGGGGGCAAGCAGCTCATACAGTCTGTCAGCAAGGGCTGAGAGGTCTACTTGCTCAAGAGCTGGAGCAGAGGTAGAAGGTATGGAAGCCGCTGGGGATTCTGGAAGGGAAGGGCTGGAGAATTGTGGAATGGATGGTTGAGGTGTTGGTAGGGTGGATATGGAGGATAGGGGAAGGGATATGGATGAGGTGAAAGTTGGTTGATCAATGATGTGGTGTAGGAGGTCTTGAAATGAAGTGGAGGAGGAGGGTAGCTCAGGAGGAGATGAAGGGGAATCATCCATAAAGGAATCATCCAGGAGGGTGAAGGATGGAATAGTGGGTGAGGAGGTGACATCAGGTGGAGGGTAGGAGAACAGTGGGTGGAATTGTTCTTCTGGTGTAGAAAGAACAGGGACTGGAGATGGTGTGGATGTTGGAGATGGGCTGGAGATGGTGATGGTGGATGAAGCTGGAATGGTGGATGGTAGGGGAAGGGTTGGAATTGGAGGAGGAGGAGAGGCAGCAACAGCAGCCAGGTCATCTGCAGGGGCAGAGACCTGTGGAGGAGTGACTCTTTGAGTCCTTGTGCCTGAAGGAGCACTGGAGGAGGGCCTGCTAGGCTTGCTGATTTGCCTGTCCCACTTTCCAAAGAGGGCACAAGACAGTCTCTTGGAGGCATTGATATGAACTCCAGAGGAGACTAGCAAGGCAGGACACCTGTGCTGCAGAAATACTCCAATAATTCTTCCAAAATTAACAAAACTCTTGTTTATTTTCTTTTTGATGAGGTCAAAGAAAACCTCTCCCCAGTTCAGATTTTTCTTGTCCACAAGAGCTCCCATGAGACAGAGCTGATGTCTGGATATTGTATCATGGGCTGAGTGCTTTGCCAGGAGCACTTTTCCCACCACATCTGCCATGAACCTGTATTCAACAGACAGGTTCCTTTTGAATAGCTTGCTAGGGTTTCCCTCTGGATGACCCATCGTGGCAAGCAGTTCAGAATACTCCTCTCCAGATAGCTCAGCAGAATCTTCTCCATTTCTCAATTCAAAAACTTCTGAGAGAATGGTTGGGGTCAAGGGTACCTGATTTCCAGCAATAGACCCAACTATTGTAGAGTTATCTTGATTATGGGCAGTATAAACCCACTCCTTGATCTCGTCTGAAGCCAGCTTGATCCTGGTGGTCATTATAGCAGTCAGATTCTGATCCTTGAACAGACCCAGTATATCTTGAAAAATCTGATCAGTCGTGCTGAAGGATTCTATATCAATGTCAAAACCGGCATCAAACTTCATTGCAGCAAGAACAGCAACTGACACAGCCATTGTACCTGCAAAAACTCAACAAACAAAACGACCAAGAGTAGAACTGTTTGTAGGGAAAGAAGATTCTTGCATAGAAATCGAAAGCGCAAATGAGAACGACGGCGAAAAATGAGTTTTATATTAGGGTTCGACGCAGAAATGGAAAGATCGTTGAACTCAGTTCGACGATCGAGGCTTCTAAAGGAATCTGAAGAGACTTCAACATCGTCGATCTCCGTTCGACGATAATGGAAAGCGTCGAGCTCCGTTCGACGATCGTTCAGAGAACAAAATCGTCGAGCGCCGTTCGACGATCGTTGACCGGAAGAGATAGTTCACACTATCTGAGAGGCGCTGTACTCAGTTCGACGATTTTTGGAAATCGTCGATCTCCGTTCGACGATCTTAGGGCAAATCGTCGAGCGCAGTTCAGAGATCAGAAAAATTCTAGACACTAAGAAAAATCAGAATGTTTGCCTAGTATTGGTCAACTTTTAAGCTTTCAAAATCTTGGATATTATTTAAGACTTCCTCCATCTAACATTCCTAACTGATTTAGGAAGAAGGTGTGTTTCTTTTCATCCAAGGGCTTGGTGAAAATATCTCCCCTTTGTAAATCAGTTGGGATATATTGTAATTCAATTTTATTCTTTTCAACATTATCCCTTAAGAAGTGATGCCTAATCTCTATGTATTTTGTCCTACTATGGAGGACTGGATTTTGAGCTATGGAAATAGCACTTGTGTTGTCACAAAAGATTTTAGACTTCTCTAAGTTGTAGCCATAGTCTAGGAGTTGGTTTTGGATCCACAAGATTTGTGAACAACAACTGCCTGCAGCCATATATTCAGCTTCAGCAGTTGAAGTTGACACAGATGTTTGTTTCTTACAAAACCAAGAGACAAGTCTGTCACCAAGGAACTGACAAGTTCCACTGGTGCTTTTCCTGTCAATTCTGCATCCAGCATAATCAGCATCTGAGAATCCAGTTAAATCAAATGCTGAATCTTTTGGATACCAGAGACCTAGATTTGGACAACTTTTAACATACCTGAGAATCCTCTTTACTAAAGTTAGGTGTGACTCTCTAGGGCTTACTTGGAACCTAGCACATATACATGTAGCAAACATTATAGCTGGTCTACTAGCTGTAAGATACAGTAAAGAGCCAATCATTGCTCTATATGTGGTCTGATCAACAAGTTTCCCATGTTCATCAGCATCCAATACAGCATTAGTAGGCATGGGTGTTTTCATACAAGATGCCTCAGACATACCAAATTTCTTAACCAATTCATTTGCATATTTGGTTTGAGAAATAAAGATGCCTTCAGCATGTTGCTTGACTTGCAATCCTAGGAAGAAGGATAGCTCACCCATGCTGCTCATCTCAAATTTAGAATGCATTAGGTTGGAAAACCTTCTGCACAATTTGGAGTCAGTAGAACCAAAAATAATATCATCTACATAAATTTGTACTAGTAGGGTATGGGACTTATGGGTTCTAATGAAAAGAGTTTGGTCTACTCTACCCCTTATAAAACCATTTTCCAAGAGAAAGCATGCTAGGGTCTCATACCATGCTCTGGGAGATTGCTTGAGACCATATAATGCTTTGTTCAGTTTAAAAACATGATCAGGATAAGTTGGAGAGATAAAAACTGGAGGTTGTCTAACATAAACTTCCTCTTTGATGTCTCCATTCAAGAAGGCACTTTTGACATCCATCTGATATACTTTGAAGCCTTTGTGAGCTGCATAGGCTAGAAAAATTCTGATGGCTTCTAATCTTGCAACAGGTGCAAAAGTCTGGTCGTAGTCGATTCCTTCTTCTTGAGAGTATCCCTGAGCAACTAGCCTTGCCTTGTTCCTTATAATTACTCCTTGATCATCCAGTTTGTTTCTGAATACCCAATTTGTTCCAACAATGGAGTGATCCTTAGCCTTTGGCACTAGTTCCCATACTTTGTTCCTCTCAAATTGATGCAACTCCTCTTGCATTGCAATGATCCAGTGTGGATCTTGCTCTGCATCTTGAATGGACTGAGGTTCAATTTGAGATAGGAAGCAGGTGTGCAACAGGTTTTGGTTGACCTGATTTCTGGTTTGCACACCAGCTGAGATTTCTCCAATTATTTGGGAAATTGGACGGTCTCTTGATGTTACTAAATCAACAGGGGGTGTTGATTGTTCACCAACCTGTGTTGTTGTTTCCTCTTGTGGTACAACAACTGGCTCTTCAAGTTGTGCTTCAATGTGTTGAGCATTTTCTTCATCTTCACTGCTTTCATCCCTTTGAGTGACCTGTAACTTGTTCAAGTCTTCAACTAGAGAATGTTCCTGCAAGGGTTCTCTGGTAGAAGAATTCTTCTCCTTGAAAGACATGTTAGTTTCATCAAATGAAATGTGAACAGATTCCTCAATTTTCAAAGATGATTTATTATAGACCCTATAGGCCTTGCTGATCATGGAGTATCCCAGAAACACTCCTTCATCAGTTTTGGCTTGAAATTTTGCTAAATATCTCTTGTCATTATTGTGAATGTAGCAAATACAACCAAAAACTCTAAAATAGTCAACTTTAGGTTTCTTCCCTTTGAGTAATTCATAGGGAGTCTTTCCCTTTAGTTTATGTATCAGACTTCTGTTCAACACATAGTTGGAGGTGTTCACTGCCTCTGCCCAGAAGGATAGAGGTAGATGAGCATCTGACAACAATGTAGTAGCAGATTCAATAAGAGTTCTATTTTTCCTTTCAGCTACCCCATTTTGTTGAGGAGTTCTAGGAGCTGAGAAAGTATGTCTGATCCCTTCACTCTGACAGAACTCTTGCATAAGAAGAGAATCAAACTCTGTCCCATGATCACTTCTGATCAGGGCAATGTGAGTATTGAACTCAATCTGTATACATTTGAGAAACTCTGTCAGACATTTAAAGTTATCAGACTTCTTCCTTAGAAAGAACACCCAAGTGAATCTAGAGAAGTCATCTACAACTACTAAAGTGTAGGATTTCCCTCCTAGGCTTTGTACTGTGATGGGTCCAAAAAGATCCATGTGTAACAGATATAATATCCTAGGTGAATCACTCTTATTAAGTGACTTAAAGCTGTTTTTAGTTTGCTTGCCTAATTGACAAGCCCTGCAGAGTCCTTCCTTCTTGTAGGGGCCAGAAGGTAGACCTCTAACAAGGTTGTCTTTGGATAGCCTAGCAATAGTTCTAAGGTTTAGGTGTCCTAATCTCTTATGCCATAAAATATTTGGTCTACAGACAGAGTTGAACAAGCAGATATCTACATCAGTTGAAAGAAAATCTACTAGGTAGATGTTACCTTTCCTTTTACCTGTCAACACAGTTGTGTTGTCCTCTGACTTGATTTTGCATAAGGCTTTGCTGAAGGTCACCTGGTAGCCTTCATCACACAGCTGACTGATGCTGATTAGGTTGTGCTTCAGTCCTTCCACATAAGCTACCTTCTTGAAAGTTACTGAACTAATCTGGACTGCACCATATCCTTTAGTCTGTCCAAAGTTTGAATCACCAAAGATAACTTTGGGTCCAAGCTTGGCTCTGAAGGATGTGAGGTTGTCCTTGTTCCCTATCATGTGCTTAGAGCACCCACTATCCAAGTATCATTGTTGGTTAGATGCTGGATAGGTCTTCACCTGCACATAAGACAATTCATTTGTTTTTGACCCAATTTACCTTGGGCCTAGGTTGATAACCTTTAAATTCTGAAATGAAAGACATCCCAGGTTGACTCTTATATTCTTCAGGATGATATCTCCTTGGAGGTATAATCCATTAAGTATAGGGGTTAAAGATTTGGGATGTAGGACCCTTAGGATTCAATTTTGATTTGCCTTTGAAAAATTTTCCAGAGATCTGACCTCTGTTCGACGATCTGTGAGCTGCGTTCGACGATCTTGGGTCAGATCGTCGAGCTCCGTTCGACGGTCGACTATAGCTGAGGTCAGGTATTTGAGATCGTCGACCTGCGTTCGACGATGTTGCTTGAGATCGTCGATCTGCGTTCGACGATTTTGCCTGAGATCGTCGAGCTGCGTTCGGCGATCGTCGATCTTCATTCGGCGATCGTCGATCTCCGTTCGACGATTTCTGCTGGGACTTAGTTTTCTGAGGCAGATCAGAATTTTTCCTAGCAACCTCTACAACTCCCTTTCCTTTGTCAGAAATGAATTTGATTGGAGTTGTTAGGACTATAGGTTGGCTGGATGAAGCACCCAAGCCCAGTGTACTGTTGAATCTGGAGTTCACTGTGCTTGTGATGTCCATCGGCTTGATGCTTCTCCCATTGAGGGATTCTTCAAGCTTCTTGGCCTCAGAGAGCTCACTTTTCAATGAAGCTATCTGTTCCCTACAGCACTCCAACTCCTGAGAGAGTTTGAGGTTTTCTGACTTTAGAGTATTGTGTTCAGATAATTGATTTCTGAGAGAGATAATCTCTTTCTCAGACTTTAGCAGGTCTAAACACAGTGCTTTAAATTCAGATTTAAAATCTTCTGAACTAAAATCAAAAGAACCAATTACCTGATCTTCATCAGGTTGAGTCTCTGAGTCTGACTCTGACTCTTCTTCCTCTGAATTGTGCTGAGAGGCATTGATTGCCATCATGCAGAACTCCTTTTCTTCTGCATCATCCTCATCATCACTGGAGCTGGATGAGGCTTCTGACTCTTCTTCTGTCTCACTCCAGGATTCATCAACAAACCCTTTTCTTGTATGCTTGTTTTTGCTTGAAGAAGGTTTGTCATTGCCATTCCTTCTGGAGTCTTTCTCCCTTCTTCTTTCTTTTCTGTCCCTTCTGTCCTTGTTCTTGTTCTCTGGACAGTCAGAAACTATGTGCCCTAGTTTCCTGCAACCAAAGCAAATAATGTCTTTATTATTACTAATGGACTTGTCATACCTTGGCTTGTCCTGCTCCTTGTATGATCTTCTTCTGAAGTCATTTCTGGCCATCTTGTAGAATCTTTTGGCCAGCAGACTGAGTAGTTCATCATTGCCTGTAGCTTTATCTTCAGGCAGATCCTCAGTTGCCTTGAATGCTATGGTCTTCTCTTTTCTTGTGGCTGGTGAGGCAGCCTTCTGTTCTTCCTCTCTATTTTTGATGAGCAGCTCATAGGATTTGAGCTTACCCAATAGAGCTTCAGTGGTGATCTCATTTAGACTTCTGGCATCCTTAATTGGCCAGATTCTTGAATCCCAAGTGCTGGGAAAGCACATTAGGATCTTGTCATTAAGTTCAGTTAGAGAGATCTCTTTGTCTAATGTCCTGAGTTCACTGACAATTAGACTTAGTCTGTTGTACATATCTCCTACTGACTCAGTTTCTCCCTTCTTGAAATTCTCATATTGAGAAATGAGATGGGATCTTCTATCCTTTCTCTCATCGGCTGAGCCTGAGACTATTTCTGAGAGTTTGTCTCAAATTTCTTTTGCTGAATTACATTCAGCTACCTTTTGAAATATGTCATCTGACATTGTCTGGGCTAGGATATTCATAGCCTTAGCATCAGCTACTTTCCATTTCTTGATATCAGCATCTGTTCCTGATGGAGGTGGAACATCATTTGTACTGGAATTCTCTGGGGGTCTTGGACATACTGTCAAAACAGAATTAAAAATATCTTCGTCAATAGAATTCATGTAAAGTCTAATCCTTGCTTTCCAAAGTGCAAACTTGGATAGATTGCACACTGGAGGTCTGGTGCTAGCATAATCTTTATTTTGGGCCATGATTTGAGAAAACAAAATTTAATAATAAAATACTAAAGAAAAGCAGATCTAGCTTGGGATCTTTGGGTTCAGGTGTTAGCCTGTACAACCAATCAGGTATGGTATGTTTAACCAACCTGGAAGATGTGGTATTTTTTAACCAACCTCGCTCTGATACCAAATAAGCCCTAAAAGTTATTGTCTTGCCCACTCTCTTCCCTTTGTAGTTTGTCGATCAACGGCTCTTCGAAGCCAGTGGGCCCCGCTTGCAGCATCCAGCTGCACCTTGCTTCAACGGAAGAAGACGTACAGTAGCTTCACGACAGAGTTTGTCGTGTTCTGTAGCTTCCCTGTAATTGATTTGAAATAAGTTGACTTTGTCGATTCTGCAGATTTTGCTGACGTCAGCACCTGTGGACTTGGCCAAAATCGAGCATCAGTAGAATAGGCGTCGAGTGAATGAGCTTCACTCAACGCCTAAGTACTTAAATAATTCTTTCTAACTAGGCGTTGATAACATTGAGTGAGCAAGCCTCACTCAATGCTTTTTGCCTTAACCATTTCTGCAGCCTTTTCTGCATGCCTGGCGTTGAGAGCATTGAGTGAGCACACCTCGCTCAATGCCTTGTGCCTTAGCCAGATTTCTGCTTCTTCAGCATCTTTAAGCATTGAGAGCGTTGAGTGATAGTGCCTCACTCAACGCTTTCTATCTTGATCATTTCTGCATCATGGCGTTGAGAGCGTTGAGTGTCCACGCCTCACTCAACGCTTTCTTCCTTTGCCAGATTTTTCTACTCCGTGGCATTGAGTGAGTAAGCTCCACTCAACGCCAAACAATTTAACAGATTTTCTTCTATTATCTTACGTTGAGTGAATGAACTACACTCAACGCATTTAGACTTAGCCAAATTTTTGTGTCTATGAAACAACATTGACTTTGAGATTTAGTCAATGCATTATCACATGACGTTGAGTGAGTTTGCCTCACTCAACGTTTGTGGACTTGATAAATATTCACAGCTTTCCTGTGGCGTTGACTGACTGAGTTATATTCAAAGATTATGGAGCTATGACGTTGAGTGAATGATCTTCACTCAACGTCTGTGTACTTTGCCACTTTTCTGTTCATTTCTTCTTAGGCTTTGACTGCATTGGCCTGACTCACACCCTTTTGTTGTATGGCGTTGAGTGAGTTGACTTCATCAACACCTGTGGACTTGGCCACTTTCTCAGCTTGCCTTTTCATGGATTTGACTGTATAGCCTTCACTCAGCGCTATAAGTCATCTGGCGTTGAGTGAATGACCTTCACTCAACGCATGTGGACTTAGAAAGTTTTCTTTCTTTCCACACCTTAGGTAAGTGTTTACCTAACTTAGCCACTTAGGCTATCTGTCCCATCATTATTGCGAGGACATCTGATACACGTTTATGTATATCATTGACAAGATTGACTTCACTCAAATCTAGGACATTGAGGACAATGGACCCAAGAATCTCCCCCCTATTTGAGGAAGTCAAAACTCTTAAGAAAATGATTCAATAATGAGTCAATGACATACATAACACTATGCAGCAATAAGAATTTTAAAGAGCATACAATTTATATTTACCACTCTTTTCCATATTTCCTTGTCTGTAGGGTGAACAATACCTGCTCCCCCTAAATTGTTGCTCCCCCTGAATTGTTGCAACCATTCTTGATTATGATACCTCCTTGCCTGTTCATCTTTTCCTACCCCTTTTTGACTTCAGCAAATAGCTGGCAGAGTTCTAAATTGCTGGAACATTGCAGAACATGCTCCCCCTCAATTGATGCACCATCTTGAAGAGTCTTCATTGTTCTGAAGAATAATTGCATTTGCAAAATACATAATAATTTGCAACAAAAATGAGGAACAACTAAAGCTATATCAGGTTTAACATACCCAACTGAAGTTTGAGGGTGTTAAATTTTGCTTCATCTAGTGGCTTAGTGAAAATGTCATCCACTTGCTTGTCGGTTGGGACAAACTCAAGGTTGATATCTCCACATTTCACATGCTCGCTAATGAAATGATATCTGATTTCAATGTGCTTAGTCCTGCTATGAGAGATAAGATTCTTAGCAATTGAAATAACACTAGTAGAATCACGGAATAAGAGACTTCTACTTATCTGAAGGTTGTAGTTCTGAAGCTGATGCTGGATCCACAACAACTGAGCACAGCAGCTACCTGCTGAGATGTACTATGACTCTGCAGTTGAAATTGCAATACTGATTTGCTTCTTGCTGCTCCATGAAATTAGTCTTCCACCTAGGAATTGACAGGTGACAGAAGTACTTTTCCTGTCTTCCTTGCAGCCTACAAAGTCTGTATATGAATATCCAGTTAGTTCAAATTCGCCATTCCTAGGGTACCACAGGCCAAGATCTGGTGTGCCCTTAAGATACCTCAGAATTCTCTTTGCAGCAGAGTAATGAGAATTTTGGGGCATGTCTGGTACCTAGCACAAACACATGTAGCATACACGATGTCTGACCTACTTGCAGTAACATAAAGAAGAGAGCCAATTATCCCCCTATACAAAGTCTCATCAATAGGTTTCCCTGCCTCATCTTTGCATATGGACATACTTGATCCCATGGGAGTTCTCATGGTGGAGGAATTTTCCATACCAAATTTCTTTATTAACTCCCTAGTAAACTTAGACTGGGATATGAATAAGCCATCATCAGTCTGTCTAACTGGAGACCCAAGAAGAACTTAAGTGCACCCATACTGCTCATCTCAAACTTCCCCTGCATAAGTTTGGCAAACTTCCTGCAAAGGTTGTTATCAGTAGATCCAAAGATGATGTCATATACATAGATCTATAATAGGATGATCTTACCCTTAGATTCTCTAAGAAATAAGATCTTGTCTATCTTTCCCCTTGAGAATTTGTTCTCAATGAGGAAGCTAGACAATATCTCATACCATGCTCTAGGGGCTTGTTTTAACCCATATAGAGCTTTCTTAAGTCTATAAATAGAATCAGGTGAGTTAGGAACTACAAAACCTGGAGTCTGTTCAACATAGACTTCCTCTTTTAAGTCACCATTTAGGAAGGATGACTTCACATCCATCTGGTAGACCTTGAATCCCTTGTGTGCAGCATATGCGAAGAACAATCTTATGGACTCCAATCTTGCTACAGGGGCAAAGGTTTGATCAAAATCAATGCTCTCTTCTTGCTTGTACCTCTTAGCTACTAATCTTGCTTTATTCTTGTTTATAATCCCATTTTCATCAAGTTTGTTTCTGTAGATCCACTTGACTCCAATGACATTATGTCCATGAGGTCTGGGAACCAGCTTCCATACTTTGCATCTTTTGAACTGGTTCAGTTCCTCTTGCATAGTCACTATCCAGAATTGGTCTATGTTGGCCTCTTCAAACTTCTTTGGATCCACTTGTGACATGAAGCTTGCATGCATAGCTGTATTCAAATTTCTGCTTCTTGTCACTACTCCATGACTTGGTTGACCAATGATTTGGTGATCAGATGGTCTCTTAAATGCCTCATTGTTGGAGGTAAACTTCTTTCTGCATCACCTTCTAGAAGTACTCTTCTTTCTGCATCTGCTTCAGGAACAACTCATTGCTCATCCTCATCTGCTCCAAGTGTGTCTGGTGGATCTTCAGGAATATCCACTTCATTTTGGACAGCTAGTTCTGCTTCCTTGATGGTTAGATTATCCATCATCTTTTCTGTACCTGCAGTTGTAACGCCCCAAAATTCGAAAGAGGGACGACCAGCGTCGAGAGCCAAGTTTGGGTCTTGGTAAAGGTCACACGGCCTAGGACACGGGCGTGTCCATGGCCGTGTCGTGCTCGGGTTTATCGACAGCCCGGGAAGTCGACGATTTTCACTCGATGAAGTGTCAAGACAGGGAACACGGTCTAGGACACGGGCATGTCCATGGTCGTATCGTGCTCGGGTTCATCGAGAGCCCGAGTGGTCGATAAACTGCGCTCGATGAAATGTCGAGACAGTGAACACGGCTTGGGAAACGAGCGTGTCCAAGGCCGTGTCGTGCGCATGTTCGACGAATTTTCTGTGAAGTCGATGAAAAGACAGTCGACGATCGTCGAGCCTTCGAACACGGCCTGAGACACGGGCGTGTCCCAGGCCGTGTCCTGCTCGGGTTGTGAGCCGGACCGTGTAAGGGGATTGAACACGGCCTGGAGCCCAGGCGTGTTCGGCCTGACACAGGCGTGTCAATTTCGACACGGGCGTGTCGATTACCCGTGTCCTTCTCGGGTGGTTTTTGATCCTGTGTCGATGGAGGAACATGCACAGCAACACGGGCGTGTACTGAGTGACACGAGCGTGTCATGTTCGACACGGGCGTGTCCAGTGCCCGTGTCCTATTCTGGGTGCGATAGTTTTGACGTCAATTGAGGCATACGGCCTTGGACACGGGCGTGTCGCAAGCCGTGTTCGGCCCATGTGTTTTGATTTTAAGTTCGGATCGTGGTCGTCCGTTTCCTTATTTTGGGATCTGATGGTCCAGGGCTGTCCTTGCTGAGTTAAGTCCGGGAATAGGGTTTGGGAACCCTCATTCTTCATCAAGTACTCTCTTTATAAGTTCTAGAGAGAAGGGAGAGCAAGGAAGGAGGTGAAAGTGAGATCCGACTTTCGGAGAAGCTTCGGTGCTCCAAATCGCGAGCCGAGTCCAGATCCGTGGAGGCAAGACCGTTGCGAAGGTTTTCATCTGGCTAAGTTTTCATGGCTAGGAAGAGGGGTCGTAAGGTAACGACACTTCTCCTCTTAGTTTTAGGATGCATGTTTAGCATCTTTTCTTTCAAACTTTTGGGCATCAAATCTCTCACATAAGAGGGGTTTGGGTCGCCATGGTTCAAGAGGAACCACCAGGTCGATTGAG
Organism: Platanthera guangdongensis; assembly: GCA_039583875.1. Lineage (NCBI taxonomy): Eukaryota > Viridiplantae > Streptophyta > Magnoliopsida > Asparagales > Orchidaceae > Platanthera > Platanthera guangdongensis. Next base: position 17,898,474 of record CM077154.1, read on the forward strand.
TCCATCCCCGGCATGTTTTTGCATTCGAGATCCGCTCCATTAGTGGATTAGGCATTGTGGGTGAAGCCGTGGTCGCGACCGTTAGTCCGACGCGGTGATGTTGCATACGAGCTTTAAGGATTTTGTAGAAATCTGGTGTGGCAAGATGTCGTTTGTGATGTTTGTGTTTCCCCCTTTTCTCGAGTGAGTACGTGTAGTCGGAACCGGACAAGGTTAGCTCCGCAATGACGGTAGATAGTTTCCTTGGTGGACAAGGTTAGCTCCGCATTGGCGGTAGATGGTTTTCTTGGTGCGCGGGGACGTTGTAGTACAAATGAGGGATTAGGGTGGGAATGATTTTGGATTGTGATGTGTTATGGCGTGGCTTTGTCTCCGTGGTCGGCTGGCTATCCCGTGACGTGCAAGTCATGTGAGGAGAGTGTCCCGACGAGACTAGTCCCCTTCTGTGAGACTGACGAGAACCCCAAGCATGGGTCAAGCCCGGGCAATGAGGCCATGAGCGGGTGGGGTCCAGCAAGGGTTCTTAGAATCAGTCAGTGTGTTAGACAGAATCCGGACATGAGGAGTCAGAGCTTGCAGGCAAGCCCGGGTCTAAGACCATGCGCGGTTGGGGCCTTGACAAGAGTTCCGTGTGGCGGCTTGTATATCGTTAGGGGAATTGTAGTAACCTTTTTGTTTGAGGCTTAATGCCATTGGGGAAATTGGAAGTACCCATGTGCTAGATGCATACGCGTTAGGGTGCCTTGGGTGAAGCCCGGGTTTTGCATACATGCTGCATAGTAGGCCCCTTTTCATTATATGCTCAACAATAGAAAACGTGCATGTTGTTTAAGACATCCAAGCTTGTTCTTTTAGTGCTTTACCTGTTTATGTATATGGTATACGAAGTGTGGACTTGCAGGTTGGAGGGGTACACCGGGGTCTGTTAGGGGCGGCCGAGAGGAGATGTGTTTGTTACACAGTTAGAGGTCAGCTTTGCTGACCCACGTTACAACAAATTCTTACAGCGCAAGGATCGCAAGCAGGAGCTAGCTCGCCGGCCAAAAAGGCCTAAGCCTCATGAAGTGTTACCAGCTTTGCATTAGCTCCACTTTGGTGATATTGTATGTTTGATTATTTAGACTTCCGACTTGCATGCCGAGGTAGCTTAGGATTGCCTTTGCATATTGATGTGTTATGTATTAATAGAATTTTGGACTCTCTTTTGTTGTAAGGCCATAAGGCCATTTCGATACTCCTATATGTGTGGATAACTTATAGTCTGGTTTGCTGTTTTCGCTGTTATTTGCTTCTGAGTTTTGAGTTGGGTAGATCATATCATTTTTAATGCTAAAGCTGTGGCGTCTGTATGTTGTGGGGCCCCGGCCGGACCCATATTATACGGTCATTACAGGGGAGGTGTTATAATTTGCTATCAGAGCCAGGTTTCGTCCAAGGTCAGTTAGGGCGGTCGATTTAACGTAATCGTATCACATTTAGAAGTTATCCACATAGGATTAACGCGGGACCATGGGTGTCCTTATGTTTGAGTCGTGTGATAAGAGACTGATTCCTTATTTTCTTGCTTTTCCTAAGAGTGCAAGAAATGAGGCGGGTACGTCGAGACCAAGAGAAGAGCTTTCGACGAGCAGCACCACTGCCCAGGGTCCTTTGGGCATGGGTGTAAACCCGGCCGACTTCTGTTGCATGCTAGCAGAAGCAATGGTAGCATCCCAAGCTGCAGCGACAGCTCAGGTAGTAACCCCTGCTACACTGGATACGGCGACGGCCGTGCCGGGAGGAGAAGCCAGGCGAGCAGAGACTTTGGCAGAAAGGGTGGTTGTCGGGCATGGAGACCGGCAGATGAAGTATTTTCTGAGCTTCCATCCCCCTACGTTCAAGGGAGTCGGTACTCTGACTGATGCAGAGGATTGGTGGGCACAGATTCAAGAACTTCTGAGGGCGGCAAAGACACCAGAGGAGAAGAAATCTGAGTTTACAGCTTTCATGTTGGAGGGAGACGCAAAGTTGTGGTGGGTGAGCCATAGCGGCCTCCAATTTCCTGGACGCACCCCATCCATGGAAGAATTTGGGGATGCTTTCCTAAAGAAGTACATTCTTGTTTCAACGAGGTTGGCCCTTCAGAGGCAATTTCTGCACTTGATGCAGTGAGATAAGACAGTGGACGAGTATGTACAGGAGTTCACTCGTTTGCGTCGTTACGCGAGAACGACCATGGCGGACGATGAGGAGAGGGATAACCTCTTCTACCAGGGGCTGAGGGAGAATCTAAGACAACCCCTTATTGCCATGAAGAGAGCTAGTTTCAATGAGCTAGTTGAGGCTGGCAGGATGTTGTAGAGTGATCTAGAGCGAAACCAACGTCGTAAGGGTTTTGTGCCCAAGCAAGGAGAAGGGAAGCCTTCTCAACCCTAAGGAAAGTCTGAAGGAAATAGATGGAGGAAGAAGCCTCACTCATACAAGTCCGATGAGAAAAGCAAGTGGACGCCCGAAGGGTCTCACTCTAAGGGGCCACCGACGTGCTTCAACTGTGGTAAGGTCGGGCACATTGCTCATTTTTGTAATAAAGGAGGTGCGGAGCAGGAGGCAAGGCAGGAGCAGAATGTGCGCTCCGGCCCCAGTGCCGCAGACAAAGGGAAGATGGTGGAGTCTAGCGCTTCTCGGTTCCAACCGGTGCAACCAAGGGCTTACAACCTTGGACAGCAGGAAGCGATCCGCCAACCCGATGTGGTGATAGGTATGGGGAAGTTTAAGTTTAACCTTGTGCTTCATACTTTTAGACTGTTATGTTTTATGTCTATGTTTTAAGCATTGTGTTAGTTTTCGGATACCCCGCTAGGGTATTGTTTGATACGGGAGCGTCGCACTCCTTTCTTGCGGAAAGCATCATCCTGAGGATTGGAGTTGAGTCGTTTTCGGTGGATGCAGTGCTGAAGGTGCGTATGCCCAATGGGTCATCCATGACCACCGGGAAGAAAGGGCGCATTTGTTGGGATCTAAGCGGAGTTGACTTCATGTTGATAGCAACGGTCATGCCGTTGGTCGAGTTTGATGTGATTTTGGGAATGGACTGGCTAGCGGAGCAGCGTGCCAGTATTGATTGTCTATCCAAGGTGGTGACCCAAAGAAGCGAAGGGCAGACAGAAGTCAAGTTCGAGGGCCTTAATGGAGTGGCATTGTAACACCCCAAAGTCAATTTGGGTTTCAGGTTAGGTGACACGGCCTTGGACACGGGCGTGTCCCAGGGCGTGTCAGGTTTGGCTTGAGGATTTGGGCTTGTGGTCGACGAATTTTGGGTCAACGATCGTCGAGTGTAGGGTACAAGGCCTGTGACACGGGCGTGTCACAGGGCGTGTCTCTTTTGGGTTTCCGGCAGGAATCCGTGTGTTGCGGGACACGGGTGTGTCCAGGTGCACATGGCCTGGGACACGGGCGTGTCCTAGGGCCATGTGTCTCTCGGGTGAAATTGATATGGTGCTGAGTGAAGTATACGGGTGGTCCACACGAGCATGTCAGGCATGATACGGGCGTGTAGGTCGTGACACGGGCGTGTCACATGGCCGTGTACTGGCTGGATTTGAGTCAGTGGGCTGCCGCTTAAGTGACACGGCCTGTGACACGGGCGTGTCATAGGGCATGTCAGGCCATTTTCAGACTTTTCTGGACAATTCTGAGCCGTTCGATTCCCTTATCCTGGATCCAAAGGCTAGGTTGCTTCCAGGTGGGTCAAGGCCGAGGATATGGGGATTTAAGCCCTTCCTCTTCATCTCCTTCTTCTCCATCTCATTTCAAGAGAGAGAAAGAGAAAGGGAGAGCAAGGGAAGGAGAGAAGGAAGGAAAGTCAGCTGCTGGAGGAGCTGCGGAGTGCGGATTGAAGATCTGAGCGCAGATTCGTGAATGCAAAGCCGAGGCGGTGATTTCCATCCGGCCACTTCATGACGCCGAAGCGATCTTCAAGGCTAACGATCTCCTTCTTGGACATCAAAGTCCTTTCTTTATGCATGTGTGTGGAATCCTCCACCCAGAGGTGGATCTCGTAAGCGATTCCTTGGTTGAGTCTGCATTTAGAGCCGGAAGTGTGAAGTACGGCATAGACATGGTGTGTGAAGCCCATCTGGACTGGTAGTCTGGATTGGTGATGATCATGGGTAAACCGGAGAAGACTCCATGGATTTAACGATATGAAATATGTGCTTTTTGTATTGGATGAATGAACGATATGTGATGTTGCTTCTGCATGAGTGGAGGCTTTGGTCAAGCCCCTTGAGCGCTGCGAGTGCTCTTTGCTCTGCGAGAGCGGTGAAAAGCTGCGGCTGATCAGGAGGGAAAGCAGGCCCGCGTCAAGCTGCGGTATTGACGATGTGAGCACGGGAAAAGGCTGACCCCCTACTTGGTTATTATGGGAGATCGATGGGTGGCAATGCAAATGGGGGTTGCGGTCATACCCGGCTTGCTACAAAATAGTAGTGGGTCGATCTAAATGCTCAATTTTGCTGTGGGGTTAGGACCTCTGAATGGTTTGGGCGGAATGCTCACAACATGTGTGTTGTGCTGACTAGGACCGGCCAGCTAACAAGTTAGTAACCCCTGATCGGCGGTGTACGATTGGGATATCCGATACACCAAGAAGGTGCCCTGAGTGCACTGAGCGTCTGGTGGATACCGGCGTTTGTGATATGATTGTGATTGGTAGATTTGCTAGATTGATAGCTATGATGATGGCAATGTATACAGGGAAGGAACCATTGCCCCGGGTAAGGGGTAGGGTCGTTATAATTGGTCAGCTAAAGCTGACCGTTACTTTGTTTGTCGCTCTTGGTGGATATCTAATTGCAGGTGCTGTTGCTTGAAACGAAATGAGCGGAATGATGGACTGTTGCTAGAGGCCCTTGAAGGCCGTGCGAAGAAAATGTTTGGATTTCATGTATGGCCGGCCTGCGTGCCGATGTACGAAAATGTATTGATGTAAAGAGAAACTTGTAAGACCATAAGGCCATGTGTGTGTGTGTGTTGTATACATTCCTAATTTGGATATATAAATGTGGAGTTTATATAGTAGTGGACATTCTTTGAGTTGAGTTCATGACAACTTAAAATGCTGTGCTAGAATGCTTTGTGTTAGGATGCGAATAGACTTTGATTTCCACAAGTAATTCCACCGCTTGTCTGTGCCATATGGCATGGGCCCCGGCTGGACCCACCATTATATGCCACGTGACGAGTGGGGGCGTTACAAAGTGGTATCAGAGCCAGGTTGAGATTGTTTGGGAGAAGAGAACATAATTGAACTCACGAATGTCCACTAGGAATGTATGTCATGCACGTAAGGGGCATGCTTGTGGAGTCAATGTATAATTACCGTTATGACATGAATGAGTAATGGTGTTTTGTACATTGCTAGGTGTCGAGAAGTGGTGCTGGGCAGCCAGAGCCCCAACACTCCGATGAGAGTGTAGCACCAGTTGCAACGCCTACACCTCACTCGGCGGAGACCATACGGATGGTGATGGAGACGGTGCTTGCGGTGTTACAGGCACAGCCTACTGGGCACGCAAGGCCTGCAGGAGTCCCAGTACAGACTGATGCAAGGCAAGAACGTGTTGCAGTTGTGGTGGAGGAGCAAGCAGCAAATGAGGCATTAAAAATCTTTATGTAGTTTCATCCACCTACATTTGGTGGAGCGCTTTCCCCAACGCAGGCGGAAAATTGGTTGGCTAGAGTAAAGAGAATCCTGACTGCAATCAGGACGGTGGAGGAGCAGAAAGTGACTTTAGCCACATTTTTGTTGGAAGGAGACACGAGATTATGGTGGGATGAGATGGAGGTGCATCACTTGGCAGGTTGAGGATTAGCGGAGGTTTCAATGGATGAATTCTCCCGATTATTTCTTGCCAAATATTTGCTTGTGTCGCAACGAATTGCAATGGAGAACGAGTTTCAACGTCTGGTGCAGGGTAAGGCAGACATTGATACGTACCTACATGAGTTTACCAGACTGGGGCATTATGCGGGGTCTACCTTCGCGGAGGAAGCACGAAAGACGAACCGATTTTATGAGGGACTGCATGACGAGTTGAGGTTGGCACTCCCGAGTTCAGTGAACCAAGGCTTCCAAGTGTTGGTCGATACGGCCAGGGCACTGGAGAAAGATTTGAAACGAGTGCAGGATAAAAAGAAGTTGGAAATGGAGAAGCCGGAATTTAACATTCCGCATTCCCAACAATTGGAGTTTCGGAAACGAGACAAGAAGAAGTTCAGGCCTGCTGAACCAACTTCTTCAACTGTTGCATCAGGCATAACTTATGGACAAGGACGGATTGAAACCCGTACATGTTTTAAATGTGGAAAAAAGGGACATATAACCCCTAATTGTTGGAGTAGCTCTCCAGGGAGTGAAAAAAGGACGGGTGTGTCCTATAACAAAAAAGGTAAAGCAGTGGCCGAATCATCTACATCCCGGACGCAACCTCGATTGCATAATTTGGAAGTGCAAAAGCTGCAAAGCTCAGTCGGTGAAATACAGCCTCGCGTATTTCGGTTGGAACTACAAGAGGCTATCAAACGTATTCTGAATGAAGATGCGGCTGAGCGGAAATAAATGCCCTCTGTGATCATGTTGGTGTACATATTTGTGGTGTATGTTATATCATATGTAAATATGCTGTTGATGGACGTATTTGAGTTAGATGGACGTATATATGTTAGCACTATGTCTGTGTGTCTGATATACAAGTGATGTTTATTTTGTGCGATGCCGTGGGGAGATACAAGCTGCGGCCGCTGAGCTCGAACCCGGATCGTTTTGTTAAGGTGATCATTTGCTTGTGGTGCAACGAGTAATGTGTATTTGAAGTTCAGTAGGTATGCTAAATTTCGAGGACGAAATTCTTTGAAGGAGGGGAGGATTGTAACACCCCAAAGTCAATTTGGGTTTCAGGTTGGGTGACACGGCCTTGGACACGGGCGTGTCCCAGGGCGTGTCAGGTTTGGCTTGAGGAGTTGGGCTTGTGGTCGACGAATTTTGGGTCGACGATCGTCGAGTGTAGGGTACACGGCCTGTGACACGGGCGTGTCATAGGGCGTGTCTCTTTTGGGTTTCCAGCAGGAATCCATATGTTGCGGGACACAGGTGTGTCCAGGTGCACACGGACTGGGACACATGCGTGTCCCAGGGCCGTGTGTCTCTCGGGTGAAATTGAGATGGTGCTGAGTGAAGTTCACGGGTGGTCCACACGGGCGTGTCAGGCATGATACGAGAGTGTAGGTCGTGACACGGGCGTGTCACACGGCCATGTACTGGTTGGATTTGAGTCGGTGGGCTGCCGCTTAAGTGACACGGCCTATGACACGGGCGTGTCACAGGGCGTGTCAGGCCATGTTCAGACTTTTCTGGACAATTCTGAGCCATTCGATTCCCTTATCCTGGATCCAAAGGCTAGGTTGCTTCCAGGTGGGTCAAGGCCGAGGATATGGGGATTTAAGCCCTTCCTCTTCATCTCCTTCTTCTCGATCTCATTTTAAGAGAGAGAAAGAGAAAGGGAGAGCAAGGGAAGGAGAGAAGGAAGGAAAGTCAGCTGTTGGAGGAGCTGCGGAGTGCGGATTGAAGATCTAAGAGAAGATTCGTGAAGGCAAAGCCGAGGCGGTGATTTCGATCCAGCTACTTCATGGCGCCGAAGCGATCTTCAAGGGTAACGATCTCCTTCTTGGACATCGAAGTCCTTTCTTTATGAATGTGCGTGGAATCCTCCACCCAGAGGTGGATCTCGTAAGCGATTCCTTAGTTGAGTCTGCATTTAGAGCCAGAAGTGTGGAGTACGACATAGACATACTGTGCGAACCCCATATGGACTGGTAGTCTGGATTGGTGATGATCATGGGTAAACCGGAGAAGACTCCGTGGATTTAACGATATGAAATATGTGCTTTGTGTATTGGATGAATGGACGATATGCGATGTTTCTTCTGGATGAGTGGAGGCTTTGGTGAAGCCCCTTGAGCGCTGCGAGTGCTCTTTGCTCTGCAAGAGCGGTGAAAAGCTGCGGCTGATCAGGAGGGAAAGCCGACCCGCGTCAAGCTGCAGTATTGACGATGTGAGCACGGGAATAGGCTGACCCCTACCTAGTTATTATGGGAGATCGATGGGTGGCAATGCAAATGGGGGCTGCGGTCATACCCGGCTTGCTACACCACAGTGGTGGGTCGATCTAAATGCTCAATTTTGCTGTGGGGTTAAGACCTCGAATGGTTTGGGCGGAATGCTCACAGCATGCGTGTTGTGGTGACTAGGACCAGCCATCTAACAAGTTAATAACCCCTGATCGGCGGTGTACGACTGGGATATCCGGTACACCAAGAAGGTGCTCTGAGTGCACGGAGCGTCTGGTGGATACCAGCATTTGTGATATGATTGTGATTGGTAGATTTGATAGATTGATAGCTATAATGATGACAATGTATACAGGGAAGGAACCACTACCCCGGGTAAGGGGTAGGGTCGTTATAATTGGTCAGCTAAAGCTGACCGTTACTTTGTTTGCCTCTCTTGGTGGATATCTAATTGCAGGTGCTGTTGCTTGAAATGAAATGAGCGAAATGGATGGACTGTTGCTAGAGGCCCTTGAAGGCTGTGCGAAGAAAGTGTTTGGATTTCATGTGTGCCGGCCTGCGTGCCGATGTACAAAAATGTATTGATGTAATGAGAAACTTGTAAGGCCATAAAGCCATGTGTGTGTGTTGTATACATTCCTGGTTTGGATATATAAATGTGGAGTTTATATAGTAGTGGACATTCTTTGAGTTGAGTTCATGACAACTTAAAATGTTGCGCTAGAATGCTTTGTGTTAGGATGTGAATAGACTTTGATTTCCACAAGTAATTCCGCCGCTTGTCTGTGCCATATGGCGTGGGGCCCCGGCCGGACCCACCGTTATATTCCACATGACGAGTGGGGGCGTTACATGCATGTTCCCTATTTTCGGCCATGTAGTTGATGCAGACAGTTGACCCGGGTGGAGTAGCTCTTGTGGCATTATTTGAGGTTCGCCTCTCCAAGTTATCACTTGGGGAAGTGCCCGTAGTGACAGAGGTCAAGGATGTGTTTCCGGATGAACTTCCTGTAGCGCCTCCTCGATGGGAGATCGACTTCTCGATTGAGTTAGTGCCAGAGGCTAGGCCGGTGTCACGACCTCCGTTTAGGATGGCACCAAAGGAGTTGGCCGAACTCAAGGTACAGTTGCAGGAACTATTGGAGCAGGGGTATATCAGACCAGTTCTTCACCATGGAGCATGCCGATGTTGTTCGTGAAGAAGAAAGACGGTAGTATGCGGCTGTGCATAGACTACTGAGAGTTGAATAGACCGACTATCAAGAATAAGTATCTGATTCCTCAGATAGATGACCTATTTGACCAGTTGGTGGGGTCGGTGGTGTATTCAAAGTTAGACTTGAAGTCAGGATACTATCAGTTGCGAATTTGAGACGAGGGCATACCCAAGACAGCATTTGGTACAAGGTATGGTCATTTTGAGTTCTCGGTGATGCCGTTCTGGCTGACAAACGCACCATCCGTATTCATGGATTTGATGAATCGGGTATTTCAAAAATACTTGGAATCTTTTGTAGTTGTCTTTATCGATGACATTCTGGTGTACTCCAAATCGGAGGTGGAGCATGAGACTCACTTGAGAGTAGTCTTGCAAGTGTTGAGGGAGAACCAGCTTTATGCAAAGTTCTCCAAGTGTGAGTTTTGGCTCGAGAATGTAGCATTTTGGGCCATGTGATTAGTGGGGATGGGGTGGCGGTAGATCCAACAAAAGTGGAAGCCATAAGAGACTGGCCGATTTTGAGAACCGTGGCGGAGGTCCAAAGTTTTCTTGGACTAGCCGGGTACTATAGAAGATTCGTGGAAAACTTTTCGCGGATAGCTCTACCCCTCACATCACTAACTCGTAAGGATCAGAAGTTTGTGTGGACTCAGGAGTGCAGTCGGCATTTGAGACGCTGAAGGAAAGACTGATAACAGCTCCAATCCTAAGTCTACCGAAAGGGACCGAAGGATTTCAAATCTTCAGTGACGCATCAGGTTGTGGTTTGGGTTGCATTTTGGTGCAACATGGTAGTGTGATAGCCTTTGGGTCTAGGCAGCTGAAGACTCACGGGAGGAATTACCCCGTCCATGACTTGGAGTTGTCAGCGGTAATTTTCACGTTGAAATTGTGGCGGCACTATGTTTATGGTGCGAAGGTGGATATCTTCACGGATCACAAAAGCCTGAAGTATCTCCTATATCAGAAGGACTTGAATATGCGGCAGCGTAGGTGGGTCAAGTTCCTTGGAGACTACGAGGTGGCGATTCAGTATACGCCAGGCAAAGCCAATGTGGAGGCAGATGCCTTGAGTAAAAAATACTCGGGGCAAGGGAATTGGATCGAAGCTCATGATGAGCGGTTAGTGCTAGACTGGGAGTCCCTCGGCTTGGAGTGCGTAGCAAGAGGCGAGTCTAGCGTGGCTCGGTTGAACTGGATTGAAATGCAGAATGACTTATCTGGTCGTATTTGGAAGCGACCCGTTTGGATGTGGAGTTTCAACCATACGTGGTGGAAGCTCAAGAGGGCGAGAGAAGCGCCTGAGAGATAATTGATGGGATTCTGAGGAAGGACAGACGGATTTGTGTACCGCAGTTTGGCAAGCTCCGTGAGGAGTTGATGTTTGAGGCTCACTTTACAAGGTACTCCATTCACCCGGGCAGTACAAAGATGTACTTGGATATGAAAAAATCCTTTTGGTCGCCTGGACTGAAGCGGGGCGTAGGTTTGTATGTGAATCGATGGCAAACGTGTGCCTTGGTGAAGGCCGAGTGTCAGAAGCCGGGCGGGTTCCTGAAGCCTCTTACAATCCCTGAGTGGAAATTCGATGACATCTCCATGGATTTTGTGCATGGGTTACCTAGATCGCAGCAGGGTAACGACGCGATTTGGGTGATTGTGGATTGCTTAATCAAAGTGACTCACTTCATCCCAAATCGAAAGGAGGACAGCGTTGAGAAGCTGGTAGAGTTGTATGTTCGCAACGTTGTGCGACTACAAGGGATTCCTAAAAGTGTAGTCAGCGATCGTGACGGAAGTTTCATATCCAAGGACTGGAGATTGGTTCAGAAGAGTTTGGGTACGAAGCTCAAGTTCAGTACGTCTTTCCATCCTCAAACTGACGGGCAAACCGAAATAACAAATCGTACTATTAAAGATATGTTGAGGATGTGTATTCTTGACTTCGACAAGAAATGGGAGGATCACCTCTTCATGGTGGAGTTCGCGTATAATAATAGTTACCAAGCAAGCATAAAAATGGCACCATACGAATCTTTGTATGGGAGGCGGTGTCGAACACCGATGTCTTGGACAGAGGCGGGCGACACCAAACTATTGGGAAAAGAAGTTGTAGCTGATGCTTGTGAGTTGGTGCGGACCATTCAAGAGCGCATGAAGGTGGCTCAAGATTGGCAAGCAAAATATTTTAATGCTCGCCACAGGAAGCTGGAGTTCGCGGTAGGCGATTGGGTCTACTTAAAGATCAAGCCGTTCAAAGGCGTTTCACAGACTCGCCGACTCAAGAAGTTGAGTCCAAGGTTTTTGGGACCTTTCGAGGTTGTTGAACGGGTGGGAGAAGCAGCGTACCGGTTGGCGTTGTCCGCAGAGCTGAGTGGATTACACGACGTCTTCCATATCTCCGTCTTGAGGAAAGCCTTGGTAGAGGCTAGTGTGGTGATCGAATCGACATCAGTGCCGATAGAGGAATACTTGAGGACGCGAGTTCGTCCAGTTGCTATAGAGGATTCAGAAATTCGGCAGTTGTGGAACAAAGAAGTCAAACTCGTAAAAGTCCGATGGGACAACTGTGGCCGTGAGGAGCTCTCTTGGGAGTGAGAACAAACCATGCTGGAGGAGTATCCAGAGTTTTTCCGTTCAGGTATCATTTAAGTTTTTTGTGCCCCTTTTTGATTTTTGTAATTTCGGGACGAAATTCTTTTAAGTGGGAGAGAGTTGTAACGCCACAAAATTCGAAAGAGGGACGAGCAGCGTCGAGAGCCAAATTTGTTTCTTGGTAAGGGTCACACGGCCTGGGACATGGGCGTGTCCATGGCCGTGTCGTGCTCGGGTTCGTCGAGAGCCCGGGAAGTCGACGATTTTCGCTCGACGAAGTGTCGAGACAGGGAACATGGCCTAGTACACGGGCGTGTCCAATGCCGTGTCGTGCTCGGGTTCGTCGAGAGCCCGGGTGGTCGACGAACTGCGCTCGACGAAATGTCGAGACAGTGAACAAGGCTTGGGACACGGGCGTGTCCAAGTCCGTGTCATGCGCGTGTTCAACGAATTTTCCATGAAATCGACGAAAAGGTAGTCGACGATCGTCGAGACTTTGAACACGGCCTGAGACACGGGCGTATCACAGGTCGTGTCCTGCTCGGGTTGTGAGCCGGGCCGTGTAAGGGGATTGAACACGGCCTGGAGCCCAGGCGTGTCCAGCCTGACACGGGCGTGTTAATTTCGACACGAGCTTGTCAATTACATGTGTCCTTCTCGAGTGGTTTTTGATCCTGTGTCGATGGAGGAACACACCCAGCAACACGTGCGTGTACTGAGTGACACGGGCATGTCATGTTCGACATGGGCGTGTCCAATGCCCGTGTCCTGTTCTGGGTGCGACGGTTTCGGCATCGATTGAGGCACACGGCCTTGGACACGGGCGTGTCGCAAGCCGTGTTAGGCCCATGTGTTTTGATTTTATGTTTGGATCGTGGCCGTCCGTTTCCTTCTTTTGGGATCTGATGGTCCAGGGATGTCCTTGCTGAGTTAAGTCCGGGAATAGGGTTTGGGAATCCTCATTCTTCATCAAGTACTCTCTTTCTAAGTTCTAGAGAGAAGGGAGAGCAAGGAAGGAGGTGAAAGAGAGATTCAGTTGTCGGAGAACTTCGGTGCTCCAAATTGCGAGCCGAGTCCGGATCCGTGGAGGCAAGACCATTGCGAAGGTTTTCTTCAGGCTAAGTTTCCATGGCTAGGAAGAGGGGTCATAAGGTAACGACACTTCTCCTCTTGGTTTTAGGATGCATGTTTAGTATCTTTTCTTTCAAGCATTTGGGCATCAAATCTCTCACATGAGAGGGGTTTGGGTCACCATGGTTCAAAAGGAACCTCCGGTTCGATTGAGTCCGTCCCCGACATGTTTTTGCATTGTAGATACGCTCCGTTAGTGGATTAGGCATTGTGGGTGAAGCCGTGGTCGCGACTGTTAGTCCGACTCGGTGATGTTGCATACGAGCTTTAAGGATTTTGTAGAAATCTGGTGCGGCAATATGCCGTTGGTGATGTTTGTGTTTTCCCCCTTTTCTCGAGTGAGTACATGTAGCCGGAAACGGACAAGGTTAACTCCGCAATGACGGTAGATGGTTTCCTTGGTGGACAAGGTTAGCTCCGCATTGGCGGTAGATGATTTCCTTGGTGCGCGGGGACGTTCCAGTACAAATGATGGATTAGGGTGAGAATGATTTTGGATTGTGATGTGCTAAGGCGTGGCTTTGTCTCCGTGGTCGGCTGACTATCCCGTGACATGCAAGTCATGTGAGGAGAGTGTCCCGGCGAGACTAGTCCCCTTCTGTAAGACTGGCGAGAACGCCAAGCATGGGGCAAGCCCGGGCAATGAGGCCATGAGCGGATGGGGTCCATCAAGGGTTCTTAGAAACAGTCAATGTGTTAGACGGAATTCCGACATGAGGAGTCAGAGCTTGCAGGCAAGCCCGGGTCTAAGACCATGAGCGGGTGGGGCCTTGGCAAGAGTTCCGTGTTGCGGCTTGTATGCCGTTAGGGGAATTGCAGTACCCTTTTTGTTTGAGGCTTAATGCCATTGGAAAAATTGGAAGTACCCAGATGTTTGATGATGTGTTAGATGCATACGCGTTAGGGTGCCTTGGGTGAAACCCGAGTTTTGCATACATGCTGCATAGTAGGCCCCTATTCATTATATTCTCAACAATAGAAAACGTGCATGTTGTTTGAGACATCCAAGCCTGTTCTTTTAGTGCTTTACTTGTTTATGTATATGGTATACGAAGTGCTGACTTGCAGGTTGGAGGGGTACCCCAGGGTCCATTAGGGGCGGCCGAGAGGAGATGTGTTTGTTACACAGTTAGAGGTCAGCCTTTGCTGACCCACGTTACAACAAATTCTTACAGGGCAAGCATCGCAAGCAAGAGCTAGCTCGCCGGCCAAAAAGGCCTAAGCCTCATGAAGTGTTACCAGCTTTGCATTAGCTCTACTTTGGTGATATTATATGTTTGATGTTTTAGACTTACGGCTTGCATGTCGATGTAGCTTAGGAGTGCCTTTGCACATTGATGTGTTATGTATCAATAGAATTTTGGACTCCCTTTTGTTGTAAGGTCATAAGGCCGTTTCGATACTCCTATATGTGTGGATAACTTATAGTCTGGTTTGCTGTTTCCGCTGTTGTTTGCTTCTGAGTTTTGAGTTGGGTAGATCATATCATTTTTTTTAATGCTAAAACTGTGGAGTCTGTATGTTGTGGGGCCCCGGACGGACCCATATTATACGGTCATTACAGGGGAGGTGTTACAGTAGTGCTGGAGGAGGGGCTTGACAGCACCCTATTAATCATGATGATTCATCAAAGACTACATGAACTGACTCTTCTACAACTTGACTTTTCAAGTTGCAGATTAGTCTGAAACTAAACATGTCCACCAACAAGATTTCTGACTGGTGGACTAACTTTAGCTCTGATTATATTGGGATTGTGACAGCAGTCAATGACATAATGACCTATCTTGACACAGCACCAACAATCATGTATGTTGTATCTCCTCTTCTGTGTAGGCCAAACAGTTGGTTTGACTGCAGTCTAGACAGAAGGAAGAGATGCAACAACAATTTTTTGTTCTCTTTCAGCATGGATTTGACTGAAAGTTAGTCTGCTTATTGACATATGTGGCCTATCCTGAATCCTATCAGTAGTATATTTCTTTTCAGATAGTGTGCTCTTAATAGCATCAGAAATGGCCATATTAGGCAAGCTAATAGATTGACCCTTAGTCTTATTCTGTGCTGACAGGTTCAGAAAACTGACTGTAGCCACATTTTTGCGAGGAGGGGTTGTAGCACCAAAGATAAATGGTCCATGATAGGCCATTTGAATTTCTTCATGGGCAGCCTTAAAGGCACTTGCCCTAATGTAGCTCCCACAATGGCAGGAAACATCTTTTGTTACACTTGTGAATGCACCATTCATATAGTGACCATAAATACTTTATTGGTCATTCCTATTTGAAGGGTATATTACCCTCTTGAAAGGGTTAGGTGGCCTAGATGCCATTGGCACAGCTGGAACTTTCCCTTTTCTTTGGGATGGGCAGGTTTGTGTTACCCTTGAATCCTAATCCCTTCTTATCCTTCTGTGAAGTGAAGGAATCTATCAAGGGCAACACTGTATTGGGCTGAGAGAATCTGACCACAATACATTTCTCCCTCTGGAGCTTTTCTTCAAGATCTTTGATGAGACTATTCTTGCTCTTGATAGTCTCCTTCTGGATGCCTGGCAGGGTTTTCAGTTCACTGAGTTCCCTCATTGTGTAATTCAGCACAACAGCTGTTTCAGCAAGCTGAGAAGCAACAGGTTGAAGAGATAGAATCTCCTTGACCCGCTTCTTAGTCAACTTCTTGCATTTTTTAAGTCATTCAGAAGTTTACTATATCTGTCAATCAATTGATTGACATCACCCTCTGACCCAGAATCATCTTCACCAATAGATGAAGAGGCTTCTGCATCAGGACTAGTCTTATGCATGGACACAGAACTGGATGGAGAATGTACCTTACTTTGATCAGGCTAATCCTGACTGCTTTCTTCATCAGTAATTGCCATCGGTCCTCTAGAACTGTGGTCATCTTCATCCACCTCTGAGTCACTATCTGATAGTGTCAGAGGGGCCCTGATTCATGTCCTTCCTGGAGGGAAGACATCTCCTGCTGTAACAGTTTTATCTTCAGCAGCAGCAACAAGTAGCCCAATATAGGCTTCCTCTTCTTCAGACTCGGATGATGTTGAGTCTGTCCAGCTCTTTTCTTTCTTAGCCACAAAGGACTTTTCTTTCTTGCTCTTGTACTTCTGGTGAGATTTCTTCTCATCATCCTCCGTTCTCTTCATAGGGCAATCATCAATAACATGGCCTGGCTTGCGGCAGCAGTAACAAATAACATTACCAGAATTTTGTTTACTGTATTTAGATCCATACCCATCCTCCTTGGAGGATTTATTCCAGTGATGTGCTGAGGATGAGGGCCTGGTCTTCTAGTGCTTCTTCTTCATCAGCCTACGGAGCTTCCTGGAGGAGACAACAAAGTCCTCATCAGACATGCTGCTATCTGATGCTTCTGATTCAGAGTAGTCTGAATCTTCTGGTCTTCTTGGAGGAGAAGGGGTCTTTCTCTTGCTTTTGCTTGTGGCTTCAGCTTTGAAGGCCACTAACTTCTCTTTGGCCTGAGACTTGCAATTTGTCTCTTCTTCTTTCTTGATAGTTAGCTGCATCTCATAAGAGAGCAGCTTTTCAAATAGGGTGTGATGTGGAGTGTCACCCAGCTTAGTCATTTCTCTGATGGCACAAATCTTTGTGTCCCAATCTCTAGTGAGAGACCTAAGGAGCATATCATTTAATTCATAATGACTAAAGATCCTTCCACAGTTCCTTAGCTCATTCACTATCCTGAATAATCTTTCATAGCAAGTGGCTATGTTCTCCCCCTTGGTTTGTCAGAAGGCTTCATACTCCTAGTTGAGCATAGACTTTCTATCATCCCTGAACTCCTCCTTCTTTGATAGTTACAAAGATTCTAGGATTAACTTCTTCCATGAATAGCCCGACCCTCTCCTTCCATATGCTAAAACCTTCTTTCCTGCAGATGGGAAGCTTCATGGCACCCAGATCCCTGTAGTTCACTACTGAACCCATCTAAACTGTCTGTAGCTACCTTGGAAGATCACTCAGATGGTTAGATCCTTTTTGAGCAACCTCCCCATGATACCACTTGAAAGTCTTTGTTTCAAGATAGCTTACAACCTAGGGGGTGAATAGGTTGTATGACTGTTATTAATTTCTTTTAAATTTTTTCTTTTGCACTATGTGTGTTGTTAGAAGTTTGCTTTCAAAAACCTGCATAAAGAAAAAAATACAGCAAGTACACACAGATTTATAGTGGTTCCTAATTCTTTAGGTACATCCACTCTCCTCCCATATTGCCAACTTCATGTTAGTCACGACACTTCTCAAAAACAATGTTCCAAAGAGCTATACCTCAGATCCCTCAGGATCACTCAGTCTCCTCCAAGTCCTACAACTTAGCCACATGGGCCTACAAATCAGTGATCAATTGATCACCTACCTCAGGCTTGAAACCAAGTCATACAGCTTAGATCCAGTTGGATCATACAACTCAGAGAGCTTCACTCTCCTACAACTCAAGCAATATTATCGTACATCAGGATCAGAGAGCCCTACAACTCAGATCCAAGAAGGATCCTACAAGAATAAAATAGATTTATATATATCACAGTGAAATTTCTCTATGACAGCCCCTTGAGCTGAGTTATCTCAGCCCAACCTTTCTTCATAGCTACAAAGATCTTGAGCTAGAAGTATCTAGCAATAAATTGTTTTGCTTTCTCCTCCTTCCCTGAACAGAGTCAACCACTTTCTTCTTTCTTCTTTTCAGCTTCAGAAAATGGATCTTCAGTTTAGATTTTGCTGAGCTGAGAAGCAACTAGATCTGCAGAGATTTCTTCTTTGTTTTTGCTACTCCCTTAGAAGGAAAGCCTTCTGATCTTGCTGGTGTCGATGAAGAAGACACACAACTAACTGAGCTTCTTGTAGGAGGACTTCAAGCTTTTTCACACAGCAATGGAGAAGAAGATGAAGTCTAGCCACAACACATTTTCAAAATAATAAGCCCTAAAAGTAGTTGTCGTCTTGCCCACGCTCTTCCTTTTGTAGTTCACCGATCAACGACTCTTAGAAGTCAGTGGGCCCTGCTTGTAGCATCCAGCTGCATCTTGCTTCACTGGAAGAATACGCACAGTAGCTTCACAATAGAGTTTGTCGTGTTCTGTAGCTTCCATGTACTTGATTTGAAATAAGTTTACTTTGTTGATTCTGCAGATTTTGCTGGCGTCAGCACCTGTGGACTTAGCCAAATTCAAGCATCAGTAGAATTGATGTTGAGTGAATGAGCTTCACTCAATGCTAAAGTACTTAGATAATTCTATTTAACTAGGCGTTGACAGTGTTGAGTGAGCAAGTCTCACTCAACGCTTTTTGCCTTAACCATTTCTGCATGTCTGGAGTTGAGAGCGTTGAGTGAGCACACCTCACTCAATGCCTTGTGCCTTAGCCAGATTTCTACTTCTTCAGCATCTTTAAGCGTTGAGAGCGTTGAGTGATAGCGCCTCACTCAACGCTTTTTGTCTTAATCATTTCTGCATCTTGGCATTGAGAGCATTGAGTGACCATGCCTCACTCAACGCTTTATTTCTTATCCAGTTTTTTCTGCTCCGTGGCGTTGAGTGAGTAAGCTTCACTCAACACCAAACAACTTAACAGATTTTCTTCTGTTATCTTGCGTTGAGTGAATAAACTACACTCAACGCATTTGGACTTAGCCAAATTTCTGTGTCTATGAAACAATACTGACTTTGAGATTTAGTTAACGCATTATCACATGGCATTGAGTGAGCATGCCTCATGCAACACTTGTGGACTTGATAAATATTCACAGCTTTCCCGTGGCGTTGACTGACTGAGCTATACTCAACAGTTATGGAGCTATGACATTGAGTGAATGATCTTCACTCAACGCCTATGGACTTAGCCACTTTTCTGTCCATTTCTTCTTAAGCTTTGACTGCATTAGCCTGACTCACACCCTTTTGTTATATGACGTTGAGTCAGTTGACTTCACTCAACACCTGTGGACTTGGCCACTTTCTCAGCTTGCCACTTCATGGCTTTGAGTGTATAGGCTTCACTCAGCGTTATAAGTCATCTTGCGTTGAGTGAATGACCTTCACTTAACGCCTGTGGACTTAAAAAGTTTTCTTTCTTTCCACACCTTAGGTAAGTGTTTACCTAACTTATCCACTTAGTCTACCTGTCTCATCGTTATTGCGAGGACATCTGATACATGTTTATGCATATCATTGACAAGATTGACTTCACTCAAATCTAGGACATTGAGGACAATGGACCCAACAGTAGCATAAAAGTAGGAT
Organism: Platanthera guangdongensis; assembly: GCA_039583875.1. NCBI lineage: Eukaryota > Viridiplantae > Streptophyta > Magnoliopsida > Asparagales > Orchidaceae > Platanthera > Platanthera guangdongensis. Next base: position 17,917,802 of record CM077154.1, read on the forward strand.
TATCTTATATTTGTATCACGTGTCATTAGATCGATCCCATTTCATGGGAGCTAAATAAGCGCGTAATATGTTTTGAAGGTTTAAAATATCCATACATAGGTAAAGCAATATATAATGTAATTATTAAATGTGTGCGAAAATTTAAAATAAAAGATAAAATAATGAGTATTTCTTTTGATAATGCCTCCAACAATACTGTAGTTATTGAGTGGTTAAAACGTGATTTAAAACCAATGCTATTGACTGGCAGCACCCCTATCTCATGGCTTGCTTTGCGCGGGTTGTAATCGCGGCTTAGTTTGCACGAGGCTGGCTCGCGTCTTTGTTTAAGGGTTGATCGTGAGGGTGTCAGACCCTGGCGAGGATGAGGCGTAAAAAGGAAGGATCGGTGAAGGGCTTGCCCATTCAAACTACATGCACAGTCTTACCTATTTTATGCGAGTCGGGCTCATGACTTTGTTTGTTTTGTGCGAGGGGGCAGACCCTGACGAGGACGAGGCGTAGAAAGGTAGGGTCGGTGAATGGCTTGCCCATTCAAACCGCAAACGCAGTCTTACCTAATTTGCGCGAGTCAAGCTCGCGACTTTGTTTGAAATTGATCAGGCTCTGCTGAAAGAAACATAATACAATATTTTAAATAAAAGACAGTTTACACGAGTCTGTGCTCACGGCTTTTACAATACGAAATGGAAAATAGGGAACAAGAGATCATTAAAAATAGGAATTAAAAACAAGAAATCAAGGATAAGTGTATCATAGGTTTCACGCTCTGCGCACGGGGATGGGTCTTTTCTTCTTAGTGAGAACATCATTTCTGGGGTTTATCTCATTGTGCAGATCAATATCATCGATGTTGAAGACAGTGGCAGCCGCTGGCTGTGCTTTCTTTGGGTAGCATGCGCGAGCTTCTTCCTGATTCACATGAACAACTCCTATTCCTTCGGAGGTTTGAAATTTCATTGTCATGTGGGGAATTGATGTGATTGCCCCGAAAATAGACTGGATTGGCCTTCTGAAGATGGAGTTGTAGGCTGAGCTTGAATCAATGCCGACGAAGTGGACATGTGCGTAGCTTGCCTTGGGTATTCTCCCATTGCGACAAGCATGAGTATTATTCCCTGAACTGGAACTGGGTGGTTATCAAAATTGCAGATGGGTCCTGCTGCAGGGCTAAGGTGTTGTTTGGTAAACTTCATACTCTCGAGGGTGGACAGGAACAATACGTCCATAGAGCTTCTGTTGTCTACCAAAATTCTCTTAACATTGAAGCAGTGATCTCCGATTCTTGCGTTGATTACGAGCGAGTCCTGGTTAGGCGATTGCAGTCCCTCAAGATCCTTATCATTGAACGTGATGGCAGAGTCTTGACGGAGTTTCTTATCTTTATGACTTTTTCTTGTTATACTAACTAAGAATATCTAGGAGGACATAATTGGGGAACCAACGATGATATCAATGTTTCCCACCATCTGCCTTCCACCCGCGGCTCCCTGCGGTGCATTTTGCTGCTCTCTTGCTTGCCTAGGAGGTGTCTGTCGCTCTTGCATATATCATTGCAAAAATTTTCCAAGAAGCCATAGACGGACAAGGCGCTCGATCTAATATTTTAACCTGACACATTCTTCAGTATTGTACCCAACTCTGCGGTAGTATTTACAATATTTTGACTGATCGTTCTTGGGGTTTGGTAACAAAACTTTTGGTCGATGAAGGGTCGGATCGTTCTGAATGGCATATAACACATTCACCTGTGTTGTATTCAATAGAGTGTACTCTCGCGACGGCTACTGTCCCATATCTCTTTGGGGGTTGTGTTGATACTTGTCGCCATGATGCTCCTCATTGCATCAATCTTCTTGTCCCCTAGGGGCTTGGTCTTGCCCCTTTTTCTATTCTAAATGCCTTCAAATTATTGATGGTGTGTCTCGATCGCTTCGTCGGCTGCTATCTGTACCTCGACTCGGTGTACCAGCTCCGGATAACTGGGCATAGTTTCTCTCATCAGTGATGAATAGAAATCACTTAGGCAGAGTCCACCAATGAAGACGCCTCTGAGAAGTTCGGTGTCGATCCCCAGGGTTTGACGTGCTTCTGAAGTGAAGCAGCGAAAGAAGTCTTTCAAGGATTCCCCTTCATTCTGGCAAATCCCTGACAGATGCGAGGGATCACGAACAATTCTTCGATTAGCGACAAAAGGAACCGCGAATTGTCTTGCTAACTCAGTGAAATTATCGAAGTTCCATCTCTCAAAGAGTGGAACCAGGTACGAGCTTTCCCTTTGAGCGTGGTTGGGAACACTTGGCAGAATAACTGATCTGGAGCATTATAGATCCTCATGATGGTAGTGAAGTAGTTGATTTGTTCGAGTGGATCGTCAGTACCGTCGAACGTCTCGATATTCGGTAGTTTAAAACCATGTGGGATTGGGTGAGCTAGAACTTAGGGTGCAAGTGGCGAGCCTCAGTACAGGTCCGGCGAGCGAGAGCATCTCGCCGCCCGACGTATCTGCATTCTTCTGCGATCACCTCACGTATCTCTTTGCGGGTGTCCTCCTTTCTGGCGGCGGCCGTTCCTCTTCTTTTGGGTAGTGATGACGGTTGCCTGCTCCAGCACCCCACAGAGGGTGAGTGGAACTACCCGCGTCAGAGAGTTCCTCAAATAGTTCTTCCCCATTAGGGACTTCTTGTATTGGAACATGATTTGGGAGAGTCAGGGGGTTGATTTGTATCGGTGACTAGAGAGGAGCGGGAGGCGCTCCTAAATTCCTGAGGAGAGTTAGCATCTCGATTTGTTTCTCCTCCATTTGATGAACTCGTCCCTCTAAGGCTGTTACAGGCGCGATTATGGCCTCGGTTTCGAGCGACACATTGACGAGCGAATGAGAGTGTGCTGGTTCGGTGTGTCACCCAGGGACGGATTTGTCGATAATTTGGACGCTTCTTTGTGCCATTGGGGCTGACCCTGAGTGTTGTTGAATTTAGAGTACTTCTTTTACAAGGAAGTTGGGAATCGTCTTCCCACAGACGACGCCAAACTATTGCGGTCTAACTCAAGGCTCCTAAACCGGTTCAAATTCGACCGTCTTAGCCCGGGAGTGGTCGAGCGCGCAATCAGTCAAAGAGTCGAAAAGTAGGTGCACAAGGTGATTTTGACGTGGAAAAACCCCTCAATTGGGTAAAAAACCACACAACCGGGTTTGTGCAGATCGAACTCCACTATCTGTTGTCCACTTCTCATTACACATTGGAGGTGAGAGAGAGAGAATTGTTGGCTCGTGGCGGACAACAGGCTGCTCCGCACGAGCCTTGTTTGCGGGGAGGACATGGATGGAGGGAATGCTGGTTGTTGCGGGAACTTTCTTCTTGATGCTCGTCGCGGATCTAGGTGGGTTTCAACGAGGCAGCAGCGACTATAAGATGGCTCGAAAGCGGCTCGAATGTGGCTTGAAGAGGGCTTGGATGGTTTGAAGATGGCTTGATTGGCTTGAATATGGCTTGAATGACTTGTTTGGCTTGAAGATGGTTTGAATGTGGCTTGAAGATGGTTCGTAGGAGGAATCCAACAGAGCCCTGGCCTGAGCAAGAAAAAACATGTGGAGCGAAAAAGATCATAAATGAGGAGGCTTAGGGCTCCTTTTATAGCTTTCAGGGGTGGTTATGGTGGTTATGCGGCTATGCGCACACTGTAACCACCCACATAATCATTTTTTCATATATTTAAGGATGCGTATTTTATCATCAAATTCGCTACACGTAGATCAATATTTTAATTAAAATATTCCCCCACTAACCATGATGGTTAGTGGGTGATTACGTGCAAAATGGGCGGTGATGATCACGCTGAAGGGATCGAACGACGGGGAAGGGACGCCACGGAAGGATGACCGTATCTCCAGCGATTTCGCCGGCGAAGGGAGCGGCGGTCTGCGAGCCGCTCAGCCATGACGGGAGGGCTCGTGGCCGCGAGAGGCGGGGCGGTCGGGCATGTCCGGTCGCCCGAGTGGTGACTTCTGGCCGCGGGGGACGTTCGCGAGGAAAGGAACAGCCGGGCGCGGCCGGCTGCCCGGGCAGTGCCTTACGGCCGCAGGGGGCGGCCGCGAGAGACGGGGTGGTCGGGCGCGTCTGGTCGCCCGAGTGATGTTTTGCGGCTGGGCACGGCCAACCACCCGGGCGGTGCCTTGCGGACGCGGGGGGAGGCCGCGAGGAGAGGGGCGTGTTAAAATCGGAAACCGGCTTCTTGTGGAGTCTGGACGCCTGGGGAAGGGGTGATCACACACTTACTTTGCCCAGCAAACTTGACTGACCGAAGACTTAAATCTAGAACTAACCCAAGGCTTCAGCACCGAGATCCCGCCACACACCCGAAAGATCTTAGAGTGCTTCCCCTACTTAGTCTGTGCTGAACTAAGGGCACCTCGGAAAGAGCTACAAGACAAGAGAGTAAGAAAACTGAAAAAGCTTGTTTTCTATGGTACCCCCTTGTGCCTATTTATAGTTTTTACAACCTGGCCTGCAAAAAGTGTAACTCTGTTGTTCTGAATGGTTATATGTAGCCCTGTAAGGGCATCCAAGTAATTTTACCTTCGGATCCCACTGGGTGAGTGGTTCATAGCGGCACCACTCCTCTAAATGGGCGAGTGTTGGAGCAGCCAGGCACTCTCCTCCGCGATTTCCCCACGTGGAGAATGCGAAATCTAAAGAACAATGGTGAGACCTGAAGAACACTTGCTTAACACTGGCGAGACCCTTCATGCCTCTCGCCCCCTGACCTTCCCTAGGCGGACCCCCATTGCCCCTTGCCAAAAGCTATTCGGGAAGGGTCTCACACATTTCCTGAGCCAAGATCAGAAGGTGTCCACAACACAAGATTCACTCAACGCCAAGGAACTGAAGGCGTTGATAGCGCGAGCTTCACTCAACGCCAAGGGCGGAAGGTGTCGAGAGCGCAAGCTTCACTCAATGCCAAGGAACTGAAGGCATTGATAACGCAAGCTTCACTCAACGCCAAGGGCGGAAGGCGTCGAGAGCGCAAGCTTCACCCAAAGCCAAAGAACTGAAGGCGCTGACAACGCAAGCTTCACTCAATTCCAAGGGCGGAAGGCTTCGAGAGCTCAAGCTTCACTCCACGCCAAGGGAGGAAAGAATCAAGAGCGCAAGCTTCACTCCACGCCATGGAACTGAAGGCGTTGACAACACAAGATTCACCCAACGCCAAGGGCGGAAGGCGTCGAGAGTGCAAGCTTCACTCAACGCCAAGGAACTGATGGCGTTGACAGCACAAGCTTCACTCAACACCAAGGGCGGAAGGCGTCGAGAGTGCAAGCTTCACTAAACTTCAAGAAACTGAAGGCATTGACAGCGCAAGATTCACTCAACGCCAAGGGCAGAAGGTGTCGAGAGCGCAAGCTTCACTCAACACCAAGGGTGGAAGGCGTCTAGAGTGCAAGCTTCACTCAAAGATAAGGAACTGAAGGTGTTGACAGCGCAAGCTTCACTAAATGCCAAGGAACTGAAGGCATTGACAGCACAAGCTTCACTCAATGCCAAGGAACTGAAGGTGTTGACAGCGCAAGCTTCACTCAACGCCAAGGGTGGAAGGCGTCAAGAGCACAAGCTTCACTCCACGCCAAGGGCGGAAGGCATCGAGAGCGCAAACGTCACTCAATGCCAAAGAACTGAAGGCGTTGACAGCGCAAGCTTCACTCAACGCCAAGGAACTGAAGGCGTTGACAACACAAGCTTCACTTGATGCCAAGGGTGGAAGGCGTCGAGAGTGCAAGCTTCTCTCAATGCCAAGGGCGGAAAGCGTCGAGAGCGCAAGCTTCACTCAACGCCAAGGAACTGAAGGCAATGACAGTGCAAGCTTCACTCAACGCCAAGGGAGGAAGGCGTCGAGAGCGCAAGCTTCACTCAACGCCAAGGAACGGAAGGCATTGACAGCGCAAGCTTCACTCAACGCCAAGGGCGGAAGACGTCGAGTGCACAAGCTTTACCGAACACCAATGAACTGAAGGAGTTGATAGCGCAAGCTTCACTCAACGCCAAGGGCGGAAGGTGTCGAGAGCGCAAGCTTCACTCCACGCCAAGGGAGGAAAGGGTCCGGCTCGATGTCTTGAGCCCTCTCACCTCTAAAGATCCCACCAAGTACTGATCATAGAGGGGGAACCCACTCATCGAATATAGGGTTGTACAGGGCGGCCATGCGTGGCCGGCCACCCGGGCAGTGTTTTGCGGGCGCGGGAGGCGCGGCGGCTCGGTGGGGCCGGCCGCCGCCGGCATGACGGTGTCAGTCGCCGGTGTGCACGAGTAGAGGGATCGCGCGAGCCGAGCGAGTGTGCTGATCGCGTGCGCGACGGTCAAACCCATGATCTGCACTATTTTTGTGGAGATCATGGAGGAGTGGGCTATGTGCACACCAATTTCTCCATAAAAGGGGTTCATCCCCATCAACTTTTAAAAACAAAATTTTAGAATTAGTTTGTAGAAAAAACGCGCACATTTAATAGTTTAAATGAATTATGATTGTACACTAAAACACAATTTTGCGATTTTATGAGCATGGATGAGATTGAAAATTTTGATCTCTTAAAGTGATGGAAAGCTAAAGTTAATACATATCCTATTTTGACCTATATGACCCGTAATTTACTAACAATCCAAGGTAGTACAGTAGCTTCAGAGTACGCTTTTCTTTTAGTGGCAGGGTTTTGAACGAGCAGAGGAGCCGATTCAACGGAGAATCTCTGGAAATGTGCATCTACTACACGGACTATTTGGATGCTATAAAGAGTAAGCAACACATTATAACATTAGATGATAGATTAGATGAGATAGAAGATGAGACAAAGACAATGAATTTAAGAGATGATCAAGGTGTCCCACATTCATGACACGATCGATAAAAAATTATATTTTATGAGTTTTGTTAAATTAATAATTTTGTAATTTTCTTTATTTAAAATTAATAATGATAATAAATTTCATTTTTTTCAATTAATGTAAATTGGAAATGCTATTTATTTTTGTTCAATATTAATAAAAAATTCATTTTTCATGTCCATGTCTCCATGAGAGAATTTATTGTATTATCATAATAAAATAATGAGAATAAATTTTTAATGTAATAATTCAAGATTTATAAATATTTTAATTAATTAATAATAATAAAAATAAAGCCCGACCCGGTCTAGCCCAGCCCTGAGGGCCGGATCAGCCCCTTCCCGGGGTTGCCTGAGCCCGGCTCGAGCCCGATTTTAAGAAAGCTCGGGCTCGGCTCGGTTGACTAAAGCTCTAGCCCGTTAGGCCCGATACCGGGCCGACTCGATCAGGCTTTATGCCCATGACTGTGTTTGTGTGTGTGTGTGTGTGTGTGTGTGGAGTAAACGTGCGCAGGCAAGGAGGCGTGCGGGCGGGAGTTCAACGATGGCCAACGAGCTCAGCGGCGAGTTCAGCGGTGGCTGGAGGTTTAGCGGCGAGTTCACCGGTCGACGAGCTCAGCGGCGACTTCCAGCATCTGAACGTCGACGAGCATGCAAATTGTTTTACAGGGCGATGACCGGAGGCCGCGTGCTCGCCGGCCACCGACCGCCCTGGTTTTGTCGGCGTTCATATGCTAGAACTCGCCACTGAGCACGGTGGTCAGTGAACTATGCTCCTCGCCGCTGAACTCGTCGTTAAACCGCCGACCACTGCTGAACTTGCAGCTGAGCTCCCCGGCCGCCGCTGAACTCCCGCCTGCATGCCTCCCTGTCCGCACACGATCACTCCCCATATATATATAATAGAGTTCATATGCGAATACTTCTCCCATGCGCAGATGTGAAGAAGAAATCCAGTCGGTCGATTTTCAACAGCCACTGTAAGCGTGAAAACACTATCACGTCCCTTCAACCAGCGACGACTGGCGTTTGCCGGCTCACCGACCACCGCCCACCGATGGGAGAAGAAATTTCCCAGTAGCGGCTTAACAAAGCGGAGTCCGGCGACTTTGGCCTCGCCGGCCCCCGACAGCCCGTGATTCGTCAGCGTTTCTTGGGCGGCAAGGGGCCAGCAAGGTCGCAGTCACCGAGCGCCGCTCTGTGAAGAAATCTCACATCAGCGGTGGTGGAAGACTCGCTGTCCACTGCCGGCTATGGGTTCGTCGGTGGGGCCGCCGACAAACCCAGGGCGGCTAGTGGCCGACGAGCTCACCAGCCGCCGCTGGGTGAAGCTCCATCGCGCTAGATCACGCCCGCCCATGACGCGATGAAGGGCCATGATGCACTGTTCACATATTCATATTCCTTCTTCTTTGTAGGAGAACACGCCCATATATATAGACACACACACACACAAAGATTTATTAACATCTAATCAAAATTCGCGGTGTAACAACGGTGTAACGTTGATGCTCACCAAATAAATTTGGACCGTTTGATCTGGTTAGATCATAAGATCTCACAAACGAATCAAGATTGTCCATCATCATTTTCCTAGGTCTCCTAAACCTAGGATGGTAGGGTGTCCTAAACCTATATTTTTTGTAGAGCTCCTACCCTACAATAGGAAATTATCATTTTACCCTTTAAATCTAGGGCTGCCGCCTTGGATCGCATCGCCCCTAGAGTACACCAGATGTGAATTAACATGAGCCGCTGATCCACCCTAATCGGGCGACTGTCCTTGCAAGCCCGCACGCCCACACATGAGAACGTTCGATCTGGTTAGATCATAAGATCTCACAAACGAATCAAGATTGTCCATCATCATTTTCCTAGGTCTCCTAAACCTAGGATGGTAGGGTGTCCTAAACCTATATTTTTTGTAGAGCTCCTATCCTACGATGGGAAATTATCATTTTACCCTTTAAATCCAGGGTTGCCGCCTTGGATCGCATCGCCCCTGGATTACACCAAATGTGAACATGAGCCGCTGATCCACCCTAATCGGGCGGCTGTCCTTGCACGCCCGCACGCTTATATATATATGTGTATGCATATATATATATATATATATATATATATATATATATATATATATATATATATATATATGTATAAATATATTATATATATATATGTGTATATATATATTATTGTTGAAGCCAAAAATGACCTCAACGGGAGTTCAAAAATAGGGGTGCAGCCAACACCTACTTCTCTCAAGCCTCAACCATAGACTAGCTGCAAAGGACCTAAGACTGATCCAAAACCTCAGCAGGGAGGTCCCACCTCACACCCGGAAGATCTCTGCGAGCTTCCCCTCCAAAGCCAAAAGCCGGGCTAGGAGCACCTCAGAAAGCACTGGAAGTTGGAAGATAATGAAAAGCCTGCTTTCCAAAGAGCTCTTATGGGTCTATTTATAGTCTTTGCTGTCCTGAGATTACTGAAATGCCCTTGACTGATCTGCCAATAGCCAAATCCCGCAGTTTATCCCGAGGGTATAGGGGTAATTTCGCCTGAGGGCAATTAGGTCATTTTACCCAAGGCCCTGGCCCCACTCAACAAGAGCTCCGAGCCGAGAGCCTTCTGTCTAGAGCCCGGTGCAAGCGTTCTCGCCTGCTTATAGGCAAGAGCTCCTTTGAAACTTGAGCTTGGAGCAAGCGCAAGCGTTCCCGCCTACGTGGGCGAGACCTTCTTTATGGCGAGAACTCCTCTGGCTAGCCTAATTTTGACCATTGCGACTCCTGGTCTGACTCAGCGAATATGGGGTTGTACACAATCTCCACTCTTTTTGAGCTAGCTCTGCACTCGAAAAGACACGTCCAACCCATAAATATTCGCTGAGCACATGTCAACATCAGGGAATATTTCGGTGGGCCGTACCGTGGCTATAAATATATGTGCTGATAGACGGTCATAATTCTCCCCTTGAATCATCATTCTTCGCCTGAGTTCTCGCCTCCTCTTGCGATGCCTTCCAAGCGCGCCGGCAAACCGCTTCCGCAGGATCTGCAAGACCGCATCAATGTGGCACAGACGCGAGCCAAGGTTTACAGTGTCTTGGTTGCCCCATGGTTGGCGAGACAGTCGTCAGCCGCTGAGGCTTCTCAGCCCAAGAAGAAAACGAAGAAGGCGAAGGCGGTCCAGCGAGACCTGCCCCACGAGAACAGGAGCCCGCCTACCCTGACCCCAAGCCACGTGGACGATCCCTCTCTGCGGAATGTATGTCTGATTCGCCAATTATTGAAAACACTAGTCGCTTATGTGGGAGAACTTGCAGCTGACGCGATACTTCTCGCAGGAGACGGTTCCCGACGTCGTCAAGTCCCCACGGGAACCCCTGGACCCATCATCTCGCCCCTTCAAGGACCTACCTCGGGTCACGGAGGCGGCTCCCTCGCCAGACCCGAGAGCTGCAGGTACCTTTTTACTTCTCGCTCTTAACTCGAATCCCAGAACGCTGAATTGTCTTCCCGCAGTGCCAGTTTCCGCCCAGCCGGGTCTCGCTACCCGGGAGAACGAAGCAAGGGCTTCAAATCAGCCAACCCTCGCAGTTGATTCCTCCCTACCGGCGGGAGGAAAGACTGCCGAAGTTTCCGCAGCTCCATTGGGTGCCAGCCATCCCGCGGGAGAGGAGACCTCCCCCCCCCCCACTTCTGGCCTAGCCGGGATTACCACTCGCAAAATCTACCCCCTGGAAAAGGAAAGCCGATCCACCTACTCTTTGGGACTGGGGGGGGGGGGGGCTGGGCCTTCTTGCCTGCCATCGACCGGGGGTTCTCGCCACGCTACAGGTATGCGGTACGTTTATCACGATTATCCTTTAGTTCTCGTCATAACTGGAATTTTTGTCAGGGGATCTGGGCTCGCTGTCTGGAGCTGACGCAGAGGAAGAAAAAGAATAATAAGAAGAAGAAGACAGAGAGGGGGAAGACAGCGAGAGCTCTCCCTTCCCTTCATCTGACGAGATGGAGGAGATCTTGACCAGCGCTGGGAGCGCTAAAAGACGGGGGAAGAAGGTTGCCGCCATCCTGTTGAAGCTTATCCGGCGAGAGCGGGCCCATAATTCCATGGCGAGAGAGTTCCGCCAGTCGGTGGAGAAGAGGCTGGAGGCTCTGGAGCGAGATTACCTCATCGACGAGATGGATCGGCCAGGAGGGCCTACCGCCGGATCTTCTCCTAAAAGGTGCATCGCGCGAGTCCGAGACCTGTCTCGCCGGATCAACCTAGGATGCACCGTCCTATCGTCCTACTTCAACCCGCAAGCGCCACCGAGGACCAGGTTGCGGGAGCAAGGACGATGGCGGTGGGAGCCTTATTGATTCGCGAGACCTCCCCATCTCTTCCCCAGGCCTTCCCCTTCTCCGATGTACCATGTTAATTTCATGTCTTAACTGACAACTTCACTATCAACGCTGCTACTTTCTATTCAGCTCTCGCTTGGCGAGAGTAATAATCATTGTTGTTATTATTATCGTTTCTTGTTTAGTTTTCGCTTGGTGATAGCAACCTGGCCTCCTGTTTAATTCATTTTTTATTTAGCTCTTGCGTTAATCACCTGTCCGTCAGTCACTGTCAGACTCGGGTGGGAAAACGAAGCGCCGCTGACTTATGGCGTGACGGCTGTACCCCCGCCGCCTTTTGAAAAGTCATAATGATCACGGCCTTTTATAAATAGAGGGTCCACCTACTACATTTATTTCTCCGGTCCGAATCCTTTCCCCTCTCTTGTCGCTTTCGTGGTTTTCCAAAAGTTCTCGCTTGCTTTCGCCTCCTCCTCCCATTCTCGCACGGTTCTCGCTCTCGCCTCCCTCCTAAAAGACCTCGCCTACAACTTCTTCATCACGATGCCGGGCGGAAGCGAGGGTCGTTCAAATTGCAAGGAAGCCTTCCAGAAGCACCTGTTTCCTTCCTGTACCCTTACCATGGACGAGTTCAACCTGACCCAGACTCACTACGTTCCCGTCGGCTTCACCGCGCGGAACCCCGGCAACCACGATAAGGTAAACACCGCGGGGGAGGGGGAGCTTGTCATCCCCCTTGAGCACTTTGAGGTGGGCTTCCGCCTCCCGCTGTGGCCCGAGATGCGCCAGGCCCTCCGGTATTACGGAGTGGTTCCCGCACAACTGAACCCGAACTCGGTCGCGATCCTGGTGGCCTTCATCTACTACATGCGATCCGAGAGGATCGAGTTCAGCCTTCCAATCTTCCGGAAGCTGTTCACCTTCCGCGAGAGGGGTGGTCTTCTTTTCAGGACAACTGCTCAAGACCATCGGTCTCGCCAACAAGCACCACCACTGGGGCGAGAGGTTCATCTTCGTTTCCGGCGACTTTGGGAACGTGCCTCTCGCACCCATACAATATGAGGACGCCGCCTACAAGCCGCCTTCCTTGGGCTCGCGCGAGAGCGCCCTCCTTGATTTCTTCGGAACCAATGACTTCGACGTCCTCTTCCTCCGGCGAGACGTTGATTCACTCCTCCCCGTGCCCCCGGGCGAAGGTAAGGTCTCGCCTTTGTCTCATTATTCCCTTCTCATTGTTAGAACTGAGTGTTGTCGCTTTCACAGGAGAGCGTGAGATCCCCCTACTCCAACCCTTTGACGAGGCTCGCGCTGCCGGGAGCCAAACTGCGAAAGACCCGCTGACTCTCGCAAAGGCTGCGGCGGAAGCTTGCCGGGACGAGCCGGCCCCGCCTCCTTCAACTGGCGCCGGAAAGCGAAAGTCCGGCGCCCCTCTGCCCCCACCGATCAAGAGGCCCAAGATAACTGACGCCGAGAAGGGCAAAGCCATTGTGGTGCCGCCCTCTCAACCTCTCGCCGCAGGACTCTCTTTTGAAGAGATCCTGCAGGTCGTGAGCGAGATCGCGGCTACCAGGGGTGGCGCTGAGGCCCCTGCCGAGAACCATCCGGCCTCTGGTGTAGTGGAAGGCGAGGGAGCCGCTGCCGAGACCTCCGGCCAGCCTTCGTCTGGAGAGGTGCCGCGGGGCCACCGCAATTTTGGTCTTGGCATGAAGTGCCTGGACGCGAAAAAGAAGCCGCTGTTACAGTGGGACCCCGACATCAACAGGGTTTCAATCTCATCTCTCCTCCCCAGCTGGGCGGAGCGAGATGAGGTTACCAGCGAGGCATTCGCCTTGGGCTACTGCCTCTACAGTCGGGAGAACGCCAGCGTCTACGACAGGATGACCACCAGGCTCCTGGCTTATGACTCCACTCGCGCTCTGATGCGCGGGCCGGAGCTTGCGCATATGTGTGCTTGTCGGAGCATCACCATCGACCGCAACTTCCAGGATATGTTCAAGGCCAGGGAGGGCGCGGTGGCTGAGGCGGCTTCTTTGAAGAAGGAGCTAGAAGACGCCAAGCAACTGCTGTCATCTCGCCGGGCGGAAGAGGTAAGAGAGACCTTTCTCGGCACTTGCTCTCGCCACTACAGATTTCGACTATTCTTTTCCTTCCACGCTAACTTCTCACCATACAGGATTCCGCTCAAGCCGCGGCGCTTCGCAAGGAGCTGTCCCAGGCGAGATACGAGAACATCCTCCTGAGGGACCAGATCTTGCGCCTGGAGGCAAATGCGCCCCCTCCTCTGGATGAAAGACTGAAGAGCCGCTACTACTCCGTCTACGATATCGACAAGCTTCTCCAGGCCAACGCGCAAGCTACCGTCAAGCTGACCTTGGAGACGCTGCGAGATGTCGGATGCCTGGACGGGAGGGGCAAGATCATTACCGCTCAACAGCTCGTCCCTTGGCTCTTCAAGCCTGTCCCGAAGCCCCCGGGCGCGCCTGATACCCTGCCCTCAGATGTCCCAAAATCCCCTCCCGCGGGTGGCGAGACATCCGGGGAGATCTCGGGCGAGAGCTCCACCGGGAGCTCTGAGGGGTACAACTTGTCTCCCTGAGGGACCTTCCTTTTTTCCTTTCCTTTTGTTGTACTGAGCGAGAACGCTCTGGATGTGTAATTACATCAAATATATTGCAAATGTTTTGTATGCAGTCCTTTTTCTTTTTTATTGCAAACGCGCTTGATACCATAGTTCTGGCCGAGTGCCTCTTAAGCACACTTCCGCCGAGGCCCTTGGCCTCCCTAGGATAGTCTCCCTGAGCGACTGATAGGCGGGAACCTATCAAAAGAGCCCCGGGCTCAGACATTTTGCTCCCGCGCTCTGCCGAAAACAGTCTATCAGGAACGTCACTCGTGGGCCCTTCGAGACGAGGTCATCCCCCCTTTAGCTTGCGCGAACCGTTCCAAGCTTTCGCATAACGCTTCCCCGTCTAAGAATATTATGTGCCTTCTCGCCGAGAACCTCATTTGGCAATATCTTCTTGTCGGGGGTCTCCCTGCCGAGATCAGTTCTCGCCGAGACCTCTCCTATCTTCACCTCTTTCCATTTCGTGTTCCGGGTGCGTTTCCTGCCTTGCCCAAACCAAACATATCCCCCACAGGCGAGCCTTCAGACCTACCAGCTAGATGAGAGCCTGCGCAGTGGGTCTACCTGGGGCCGTGCTGAGCTCGGGGTGTCGATGACGTTCTCAAACCAAACCTATCCCCCACAGGCGAGCCTTCGGACCTGATAGCTTGATGAGAGCCTGCGCAGCGGGTCTACCTGGGGCCGAGCCGAGCTCGGGTTGCTGATGAAGTTCTCAAACCAAGCCTATCCCCCACAGGCGAGCCTTTGGACCTGCCAGCTAGATGAGAGCCTGCGTAGTGGGTCTACCTGGGGCCGAGCTGAGCTCGGGTTGCCGACGATGTTCTCAAACCAACCAAACCTATCCACCACAGGCGAGCCATCGGACCTGCCAGCTAGATGAGAGCTTGCGCAGCGGGTCTTCCTGGGGCCGAGCCGAGCTCGGGGTGCCGACGACGTTCTCAAACCAACCAAACCTATCCCCCACAGGCGAGCCTTCAGACCTGCCAGCTAGATGAGAGCCTGCGCAGCGGGTCTACCTGGGGCCGAGCCGAGCTCGGGGTGCCGATGAAGTTCTCAAACCAAGCCTATCCCCCACAGGCGAGCCTTCGGACCTGCCAGCTAGATAAGAGCCTGCGCAGTGGGTCTACCTGGGGCCGAGCCGAGCTCGGGGTGCCGATGACGTTCTCAAACCAACCAAACCTATCCCCCACAGGCGAGCCTTCAGACCTGCCAGCTAGATGAGAGCCTACGCAGCGGGTCTACCTGGGGCCGAGCCGAGCTAGGGGTGCCGATGAAGTTCTCCAACCAAGTCTATCCCCCACAGGAGAGCCTTCGGACCTGCCAGTTATTTGAGAGACTGCGCAGAGGGTCTACCTGGGGCCGAGCCGAGCTCGGGGTGCCGATGATGTTCTCAAACCAACCAAACCTATCCCCCACAGGCGAGCCTTCGGACCTGCCAGCTAGATGAGAGCCTGCGCAGCGGGTCTACCTGGGGCCGAGCCGAGCTCGGGGTGCCGATGAAGTTCTCAAACCAAGCCTATTATCCCCCACAGGCGAGCCTTCGGACCTGCCAGCTAGATGAGAGCCTGCGCAGCGGGTCTACCTGGGGCCGAGCCGAGCTCGGGGTGCCGATGACGTTCTCAAACCAACCAAACCTATCCCCCACAGGCGAGCCTTCGGACCTGCCAGCTAGATGAGAGCCTGCGCAGCGGGTCTACCTGGGGCCGAGCCGTGCTCGGGGTGCCGATGATGTTCTCAAACCAACCAAACCTATCCCCCACAGGCGAGTCTTCGGACCTGCCAGCTAGATGAGAGCCTGCGCAGCGGGTCTACCTGGGGCCGAGCCGAGCTCGGGGTATTACAAAACACATAATTATGTTATATTATAAACAATTTGACAATAGTCAAGATAAAATCAACTGTTGTAGTATAATAAGTTTATTTTTGAGATACAGGGTTACATCCTTCCCCCTTCATGGGTAGAAGCATTTTAGGTCATCACCAGTCCAGGTGTGACTTAGGGCCCTCCCCTCCACGTCTTGGAGGTAGTATCCTCCTGTTCCGAGGACTTCCTTCACTATGTATGGTCCTTCCCAGTTCGGGTTGAGCTTGACCACGGGAGCCGACCTTCCTGCCGCGTCAACCTTTCTCAGCACCAGATCCCCTTCAGTAAACTGCTTGACCCTGACATGCTTATCAAAATATTTGGCCATCCGCCGCTTGATCTCTTCTTGCCGGATAGCTGCCACGTCTCGCAGTTCTTCCACCATATCTAGCGAGAGGCATTTCCCCTCCTCATTCTCCAACCTCCAAGCTTCATCTCCTTCGCCCGCGGCCGTGACCCGTGGGGACCGAATCTCGAACTCCACTGGTAGGACTGCCTCACACCCATGAGAAAGCTTGAAGGGGGTCTCACCGGTGGCCGTGTTCGGGGTCGTTCGCAAGGCCCACAGGACCGAGGGGAGCTGCTCCACCCAGTTTCTCTTTAAGTTCTCCACCTTTTTCTTTAGTAGGTTTACAATGATTTTGTTCGCCGCTTCCACCTGGCCGTTGCTCCGGGGGTGGTGGACAGAGGCGAATCTGAGGTCTATCCCCAATTTGGCGCAGAAGATGATGAACTCTTCACTAGCAAATTGGGGGCCGTTATCTGTCACTATTTCTTGAGGCAGTCCGTGTCTGCATATGATCTCTCCCCAGATGAAGTTCCTTATGACTTGCGAGGTGACCTTGGCTAGGGCCTTAACCTCCAGCCATTTTGAGAAATAATCGACCATGACCAAGAGGAACCTCCTCTGTCCACTAGCCGGAGGAAAAATTCCAACCAAATCCATCCCCCAGATGGCGAACGGCCACAGTGTTGTGATGCTTCGGAGCCTTTGGGCTGCTAAGAGCTGAAGTGGGGCGCAGAGCTAACATTTTGACACCTCCTTGCAAACTCCGCAGCATCCTTCCTTAGGGTGGGCCAGAAGTACCCCTGCCTGACCACCCTTGCCTCCAACGTCCTCCCTCCAGAATGACGGCCGCACTCGCCCGAGTGTACCTCTCCCAAGATCCTCGGGATCTCTTCTTCGGTCACACATCTAGCTAGGAGCCCTGACAACATCTTACGATGCAGGCCCCCTTCTGTAATTAGGTAGTGAGCTGCCTTGCGCTTGAAGCTTCTCCCGTCCTTGGTCCCCTCAGGAAGTTCACCGGTGGTTAGGAAGGTCACCAATGGATCCGTCCACGAGGGTCGCCGATACACCACCATCAACTCTCCTTCCTCGATAGCCGGTCGAAATAGCTCTGTCAAGGTCCCTCCTCCCCGAGGTCCAAACTTGGCTAATCGATCGGCATCTATACTTTCTTCCCTTGGAACATGTTGGATGGAGAATGACCGGAACCCACCGATGATCGCCCTTACCTTGGAGAGGTATTTTATGAGGGTAGAATCCCGAGCTTCAAACTCTCCCCGGATCTGCGACACTACTACCTTTGAATCGGTGAAGGCCTCCACATCCTGAATCTCAAGCTCCTTTACCAAGCGAAGGACGGCGATCACGGCCTCGTACTCCGCTTGGTTGTTGGTCACTGGAAAATGGTAGGCCACCGCCTGCTCTATCGCGACTCCATGGGGGCTGATCAGCACCACTCCTCCCCCGAGGGAATGTTTTCCCGAGGACCCATCGACCATCATCTTCCATGCTTCCCGTGGCTATTGCTCTCCCTCCTCGACCTCGACAACATAATCTGCTAGGAAGTCCGCCACTGCCTGCGCCATGATAGAGAGTCTTGGAACAAAGGAGATGTCGAACTCGCTTAGCTCAATAGACCACTTAGCAAGTCTCCCCGAGTGCTCTACTCCTTCGAAGATCTTGCGAAGAGGATGGTCGGTCACCACCCTAATCGTATGTGCTTGAAAGTATGGCCGGAGTTTTCTTGCAGATATGATCAAAGCGTAAGCCAGCTTTTCGAGGATGGGGTAACGGAGCTCTGCTTTATTCAATATCCGGCTGACGTAGTAGATGGGCAGTTGCTTCTTTCCTTCTTCCCTCACTAGGACGGAACTTACCTCCTCTGCTCCTACTCCAAGGTACAAAGTCAGGTCCTCCCCTTCTTTTCGACTCTGAAGCAGAGGAGCCTGAGAGAGTTGTCTCTTTAGCCCTTGGAAAGCTTCTTCGCACTCGGCGGTCCACTCAAACCTTTGATTCCCTCGCATCACCTTAAAGAATGAAGAACACTTGTCTCCTGCCCTAGAGAGGAACCTGCTCATCCAAGCCAGTTTGCCTATCAAGCGCTGGACCTCCTTGGCGTCGCGAGGTGACTCCAAATCCAGAATGGCCTTCACCTTGTCCGGGTTGGGTTCCACCTCTGTCGGAGTCAAGAGATGCCTGAGGAACATCCCGCGGCTGGCCCCGAAGACACACTTCAAGGGGTTCAGCCTCATCTTGAAACTCCTTAAGGTGGCGAACGTTTCTTCCAGATCTTTCAGGTGCGAATCTATGCACTTGCTTTTGATCATTAGGTCGTCGACGTAGACCTCCAAGTTTCTCCCCCTCTGATCTCGGAAGACCCGATCCATCATGCGTTGGTAAGTAGCCCCTGCGTTATTCAACCCAAAAGGCATCATTTTGTAACTGAAGCACCCCTCCCTCGTGATGAAGGAAACATCCTTGACATCGGGAGGGTGCATCCAGATCTGGTGATAACCTGAAAAAACATCCAAAAAGCTCATGATAGAAAAACCGACAGCTGAATCAACCAGCGCGTCGATCCGAGGCAGGGGGTAGCAATCCTTAGGGCATGATTTATTTAACAAAGAAAAGTCAATACACATTCTCCATTTACCACCCCCTTTTTTAACCATTACCACATTCGAGATCCAGCCCGGATACTGGATCTCTGAGATGAAGCCAGCCTCTAGGAGCTTCGTGACCTCTTCGCGGATGGGCTCCTCCAGCTTGGTGGCGATGGCTCTCATCTTTTGGTGTATGGGGCGAGTGCGGGGGTCCAGGTTCAGGAGATGGCAGGCCACGTCCGCGTCGATGCCAGGCATGTCCGCTGCGCTCCAAGCAAAGATGTCGACGTTACTTTGAATGAAAGCCCGCACTCGCTCCCGGGCCTCGGGGCTCAAGCCCCCGCTGACCCGCACCCTTTGTACCTGCCCTGCACTGGTGAAGACCTCCATCTCCACCACTTCTTCGGCCGGCTCCAGCCGTGACTGCTCCCAGCCGACCCTTGCCTCTTCCTCCAACTCCAGCTCTCCTCTTTCTACCTCCTCCTCGATCTTCATTGCCTCCTCCAACCCCTCCTGTTGCTGCTCAACTTCTTCGCCCCTCCGGGCCTCTCCCTCAGTTCCTCCTGCTTCCTGTTCTTCTACCTCCATCGCTCCTTCCAGGCTCTCCTGCTCCTCGTCCCCCTGAACCTCCTGCACATCTCCTCCCTGCTGCTTCTTAGTCTCCTCTCCTCCGACTTCCTCTTCACGCGCCGCCATCTCCACCTCCAACTCCTCTGCCTCTGTCATCCACGATATGGTGTTGACTGCCGTAACATAGCACTGTCTCGCCACCTTCGGGTCCCCTCTTACCCTGACCTGCACCCCTCCATTGTTGAACTTGAGGCACTGATGAAACGAGGAGGGGACGCAGCGAAAGGCGCTGATGAGGGGGCGCCCAAAGATGGCGTTATAGCTGCTTGGGGCGTCCACGATCACGAACCTGCAGTTCCGTGACACGCCCCCAACTTCACGTGCAGTCCTACTCCTCCCTCCATTTCCTTCCTCTCTCCGGAGAATTCGAACAACGGCCCGTTCGAGGCCAAGATCCTCTTCCCTTCCACCCTCATTTCATCGAAGGCCTTCTTGAAGATGACATTTATCGAGCTCCCGTTATCCACCAGTATCCTTGAAACTGTGAAGTTCTCCACCGCCGTCTGGACCACCAGGGCGTCACAGAACGGATCCTCATAGTCTGGCATGTGCGTAAACGAGAAAGTGATTTTTTCTTCCGGTGGGGGAGCCTGAGAGGTAGAGGAGACCCCCCTTCGGTACATGGTTTGCAGGCTCCCCTTGCGGGTTGCCTCAATCCCCACTCCTCCGTGAATCACCCTGATTCCTCCTCGGGTCCCCACATTTACCCGATCTTCACACATATCTTCCATCTCCCCCGGCTGTACCTCTACGATCCTCACCGACAGATCCTGCCTCCCTGCTCCTCTGTCTTCCCTCATTTCCAAGAATTCGGGGCAGGTGGCCGTTGCGTGGCCCTCCTCCTGGTGGAAGTCACAAAAGAGCAATGCCACCCCACCCCTTCTTACTTCTCCTCTTCCTCTTCTTCCTCCTCCTCGAGCTCGTCTCCCCGCTCCTCTTCCTCTGCCCACTTCCATGGCCTCTTGCGGTGGCGGGACACGACCCCTTGGCTCCTGCCTCCATGCCGGTTGGTCGAACCTCCTAGCTTCCCGTAGGTTATCTCTTCCCTGATAGCCTCCTCCTTGGCCCTGGGGGCGACCCTCCTGTGGCCTCCAACCCAACCGATTGTTAGGCTCCCGGGCCCCCCGTCCCTGTTGCTGCCCCTGCCTTCGGGGCTCTTCCCTCCTCCTTTCTTCTCTCTGTTCCCTCTGCTCCCTTGGCTCCTTCTGCCTTCCCGCTGTAGGCTCCTTCACATCATGCTCCGCCAACCTGGCCAACTTCCTGGCGAATGCTGGGTTTGCTCTCTCGAAGTCGATCTCCTTTGCCGCCCTCTCCATGAGCTCCTCAAAGGAGGGGGGGGCACTCTCTTTAACTCCATACTGAAAAATCCAGGCCTCAGCCCCAGGGTAAAGGCGAGCATCAATGCGTACCCTGGGACCTCCTGGACCAAGAGGATCTCTTCTTGGAACCGGTCGACATAGTGGTCCAATGTCTCATCCGGCTTCTGCCTCACCGCAAACAGGCATTCCGCCTCCTTCTTCCGCTTCTTCGATGTTGAGAACCTCAACAAGAAACTTCTCCGCAGATCTTCAAAGCAGTAGATCGACCTTGCTGGCAACTGGTGGAACCAGTCCCGAGCCTTCTCCTTCAACGTGAAGGCAAATAGCCGGCACTTGAAGGCATC